>JAIPRM010013431.1:0-11438 GCA_025469315.1 Stegophylla sp. TES_Ste_2020 | reverse complement strand
CAAGTCTTAATATCAAAAATCAAAAATTTTATTACATAAAAACTAACAAAAAACGAGGTATTTCCGAAATTTTCAAAATGCCGTACTTAACTCAAAATTGACCAAATCATTTTGATATTGTTAGAAATTTTTTTTTTCACCGTTTTTAGTAGTTGGTGAAAGTTTCAAGTTTCTAGCTCTATTATTGTAGAAGTTATGTTTGTGGGATACTGCATTAAACCAAACGCCATTCGCTATGTTTTGAGTGAAGTAATAAAAAAAATAAAAATTTGATGAGATGCCAGTGTTTTATCAGAGCTGCAGTGAAAAAAAAATTAAACTCACCTGATCTATATTCTGTGTGTTTGTGTGTGATATTATTATGATATTATTATTGTCGAACAAAATTGTTGTATAATACAGTAGTTCCCAATTAGCATTATGTCATGGAAAACCTAGTTATAACTAAAATGGGACCGGGCACCCTACATATTTTTTTATCACCCATCCTCCTCCCGCTTTCTGGGCATGTATACTAGGGTCTTTAAATCCAGTTTATTTCCCATTTAATTGGGAGGAAAATGAGGAAAATGACGTTTTTACTCAAATATATAGATTATTGGAAATTTTAATATTTTTTAAATTTACTATTTAAGTATTTTATAAATAATTAAATTTCCAATAAATGAGGTAATTAGTACAAAATCTGTGAATTCATTATTTTCAAAGATATATAATATATAAACGTTCTCATAAACATCGAAATTAAATGAAATTTTTGAAAATAATATATTCTTGGATTTAGTATAATGGATCTTTTTCGTAGGAAATAAAATTCTCTACAAAATAACTATATAGGAAATAATAATAAAAATCTGTCAATACTCCATATTTGCGTAAAAGCCATGTTAATTAAATGGGAAACTAGGTTTGCGTCGTTCACTGGTTTGATCTAGAAATCTGAAGTTTTGGGGAAAATCTTTTTTTGGTCCTTTGTTAAAATATTAGTCTGCAAAAATAAAAACACAAAAAAAAAATGGGTAATAAAATAAAATAAAAATGACGTAATAACTCGTTTGTCGCGTCGACGCGATTTTTGTCCCCGGAGAGTTAATAGAGTATTTTCAAGAATATTTTCTTTTGGGTGACTCACTATCAAAGGCTAGCGAACCATCTTTTGGGAATCACTGGTTAGTTACACTGTGTTCGTGAGTACAAGTGTGTGTGTGTGTGATGCCATGTGTTTGCTTATGTGTGTGTGTGTGTGTGTGTGGTGCGTGTGCAGGTGTTTCTCGAACGTGTGACGCGCACGCCGCCGCGCCGTCACGAGAGCACTAAACACAACCGCCGCGTTAAAATTCACCAGTCGCAACGGCCGACACGAAACCGTTGGACGACAGTCGCGTCTCTTCTACTCCACTGACCAACGTCGTCGCTCTTCTCGGGCCACTCGTGCCGTTGGCTGAAATTTCGCGCGCTTTTCTTTCTCTCGGTCGGTTACCAGCTGGTTACTGTTAGTCCCGTCGCGGTGTTACCACAGAGTTCGTCAAAGACTCGCGAGCCGAGCGATTAGTTAGCCGTGTGCCGTCGGCGGACTCGGTAAATCACAAACAATAATTATACGTAATAATGTGCGATTTTATCACAATAATAATTAATAATTAACACGCGCGTTTAATTGCGAAAAAGAAAAAATCGTTTGTATCCCTGTGTGTCTCGGACGATTCGTTTTCGATTGCGCGGTATACGTGGTGCCCGTCATGTGACAGTCCGCCGCCATCGCCGGAGTGAAAATAATGTTGCAGTTTTCTGTTCCGACGAAACGCCGTCGTCGTGATCGGCCGTTGCCATTGTCACTTTGACGAGTTCGCAAAGACTGCTACGACGCCATAGCGGTAAATCGTCATGTTGAGGGAATTGCCGAAGAGGGTGAGTGCGCACTGCGTTTGTCTGTTGTCTGTCTCGTCAGGCCCGCTTTCGGCCTCGACGTAAGCTCAAACTTACCGAGGCGTCTTTTTTGTAGGGGAGGAACATTTTGATTTTTTGATCGAAAATTTCTAGAAAATAGGTATTACTGTTTTATGTAACTCGTGAAATCTAGGTATAGCGATTTATCTTCATTTATTTATCGTTAACATCTCGAATTTTGAACGTTTAGTGAAGTGCTGTATATTTATTAAATATTTACAAATTGTAGGTTCATCGTTTGATGTCGGTTGGTATAAGATCAGATACATCAATATTATCAAAATTTGAAAGAAATTAAATTAAAATAATTACAAATGCGTTCAATCGTTCAAAGAACGAAGAAAATTACCTAAAGATGATTTTACAATACATGCCGTGGTGTATTGGGGCATAACCCGGTAGGTCAGGTACGTAACCGTTGTAAACGGCGTATACTCGCTTCATTTATTTTTTTAGAGTATACTGTCTGAATGTACGCGATTATGCAGCCGTATACTTATTACAATTTTGATGACAAAACAAAAATGTCTATAATTAATTGTAATTTTATATTTGTATTTTAATTTGTTTTACGATAATGTTTATTATTATTTTTTCTGTGAATACTTTCGTATGGATCTTCTTGTCCAAAAGTATTGATCATCAACTTTTTGAAACCGGATTTGTCTCTAGTAGGTACTTTTTAGAGAGGCCATATTCTTGATTTCTCAATTTTTCAACAATTTTTTTTTTTTTTTTTGGTAAAAACTACTTAAGATTTGACAAAAAAGACTCGGAAACCATAATTTTTTGATCCGAACTTAATGAAAATTACATAGATAGATAATAATATGAGAAACATTTTGGCATAAGAAAATTTTGAAAATGTAAAAAAAAATTTTTTGGAAATTTTTCAAACACATTTTTTTTTTTCATTAAATTTCATTTCCCATAAAAGCAAAGATAAGTAAAGTGTAGATATGAAAGCCGGACATACATGGGCGTCCATATTCATCTTTTCAGGGAGGGGCAAAGAACTTTTAAAACAATTAATAGATTCATTTTTACAGAAGCCAATTATTTTACACTTAAACCTCGACTTCAACCAATTAGATGTTAATAGTTAAATGTTTTGTTTAAATTAGTTTATTTGTTTTCGTGCAAAATCTAATGAGCATTACTACGCTAAATACTATTTACTAAAAAACAGCCGGACATAATTCATACCATGGGTATTTTCCGCTCCTTGGGTGTGATATACTTGGTAGGTGTATTGAGTTTAAAAGAAACTATAAATAATTTTGTCAACTGAGTGATCAATTTTGCCGTGTTATGGAATTTAAACCTCTTATAAGTTATAATTGAAATTTGTCTCATCTGATTTGAACAAAAATGTAAATAAAATTGTTTTGAAAAGGAAAAACAACAAATTGAATATGTAATAATCGATTTCATAAAATTTAGTTTAAATACATAAAGTCTACTTGAATTTGAAATAGTTTTTCTTCGTTTTTTGAAAAACAGATGAGAGTTGTATAAAATGATGTATACATGTGTGAACAACATTTTCTACAGGACAATACTTCTTGTCAGAGGCGTTTTTCGTGTTGAAAGAGTATTTCGATAAAATAATAAATAAATAAACAAACATTATTACTTATCAATTAGTTTCTCTGTTCCTCATTATCTAAAATTTTTAAGTCTATTTATAGATTATGTATTTAATATTTATTACTTATAACACTAAGTCTTCACATAAATTGCCTGTTATTAAATCGTTGTGTAAATTAAAATTCTAAATGGTGACAATTTTTGACAAAACGATATTTTTTCAGTGAGAACAAAATCATATTGGTCCATAATTTAAAAAAATATTTACCAGGGGGCACCCATGCGGACATACTTTTCACTTTTTACCTTGCTTTGCACCAAGGATATTCTTCGCTCTTCGGGTCAGATACTCTTGGTGTGTTGAAATTGAAAATGATGTCTATAATTATTGTCCTTTATATTATTAACTTCTTTCGTTCAGAATCGTCTTACTGAAGAAATGATTTATCGTTTCTTTAAAATTATACACGCCCTTCAGTAAGAATAGCATACCCGAGGAGCAAAGAATATCCGTAGTGTAAAGTATGTTCGGCTTTCTTGTCTTTACTTTACTTTTTAATTCTATTAAGACTATACTGATTATTTTTAGTTCTTAATTAGTCGAAATTGTAAACCAGTCACCAGGCGTTGTATATAGATGTGGTAATTTATATATTTGGTGAAAATTTATTAAGCAGATACACCATAAATGTGTATATGTTGTATGCTGTTTATCATATCTGTGCACCACGCCATAGATAATCAATATTCACAAAAAATTATCCTTAAGCGTAATAAGTTCGTGTGTAATTGTAGTATCTGATACTGATAAAATGTGTGTTAGGAAAAATATTTCAAACGAAGTGAGAACAATTTTTTATTTCATAACAATAAGGTTTTTAATATATGGCTAAGTGACTATGTGAAGAACGCGTATACCCACGAATATATTTAGCAATAATTCACTGAATACATGCCTATGTGAAAATTAATTAATAGAATATTATTTCCCAACATTTACGTAGTAAAAAGCTATTTACGACCATAAATACTCCATTATTAAATTTAGTAGAGAATTAGCAACAATCTCGATTAAAAAATAATGTCCAATGACTTGGGCATTGACGAAAGATTTTATTTCTCTTCAAAAAAGAAAAAGTTTTTGTAATTTAATTTTTAATTTTATTGTTATTATATTTTTTAATTAAAAAATTTTATAGAAGTAGCAAAATAAGATTTTTCCCATGGGAAATATCACTAATGCTGCTTCTCTTCACCGCTTGTTCTTTGTTTTCGATACTCAATCTTTTTACCTGTTTCTCTTCTGTACGATGATATTAGGTGGAGTACCGTAGTTATTCAAACAAGATTTTCTCGTGTATGGGATCCAATGAAAGAAATGTACCTATTTCTTTTTGATTTTTTTTTTTTGATTTTAGTGAAGTAGGTACTGTATATACTTGTATAAACTGAAGCTCTGCTGAGATTCGTTTCATTACAGAAATGATTAATCGTTTCTTGAAATTAATTTCTTAACATGCTCACTAAGTCCCATTTAAGAAGCAAAGAATCCCCATGATATGTATCATCAAATCCCCAAAGTATGTCTAGCTTTTTAAATTATAATATGTATAAACATTTTGGAGGCTTACATATTTGTTTTTATTTAGTTCACGCTTAGAGCTTGAATTCAAAGCTGTTTTCAAAAAATCTGAGGGAGAATTCGAGTGGTTTTGAAGGCATTGCCCCTTCCCCTCTATCCTCTTTAATTGTTCTTATGCTAATGGCCCTGACAAATTTAAAAAAATCGTACGTAAATTTTTCTTTTATAACTGCTTAAAGTTAAAATTTGTACAAAACTTAACATTTTTACATAAAATAACGATTTTTTATATCTAAACCACACAACACTTAATTGGTAAAACACAAATGGTAAAAAGTATATATATATATTCTTTTTTTACATTTAAAATTTTATTTTTTTATTGAAGAAATGATTTATCGTTTCTTTAAAATTCAACACATTCATCTAGGTATCTTATCCGATGAGTAAATACCCATGGTGCAAAGTATGTCTTGCTTTTAGATTCTGAGTGAAGCGAAGGAGCTAATGCTTTTATAATTATGTTTCTATATTCTTTGTTTTTTTTTATGTGTACACGTTTTCATATAGAAATACTTGTCAAAATTTTTACCAAATACTTTTTGAATCACAATTCGCCCCTAAATAATACTTTTAAGAAATCAGTTTACGAAATTTTCAATAGTTTTCTCAAAATTTGGAAAAAACTACCAAAATTTTGACATAAATAACTGGGAAACTATCTTTTTTTATTTTAAACTTTATGAAAATTCAAATATGTATATATAGACAATAGCATGAGTGATATTTTGGCGCAAGAATATGTTAAATCACTTTTTTAATCAAAATTCCTGTTCTTATTATTTTTTTTTTTTTTATAATAATCTATGTAATTTTTAAGTAAAATATTCTTAAATAAACTAAAGCTCCGTTAAGAATTGTCTTCTTGAAGAAATGATTTATCATTTATTTGAAATTCAATACACCCATCAAGAGAATCCTACCCAAGAAGTGAAAAATTTACATGGTGCGAAGTATGTCCAGCTTTTAGATTCTGAGTGAAGTGAAGAAACTATTGTTTTACAATGATATTTATTTTAGATTCTGAGCAATGCGGAGTAGCTCATGTTTTTACAATGATGATTATTTTTTCTTCTTCTGTTAATAATTTTTCATTAAGAAATACTTGTCTAAAAGTTTCGATCAGTAATTTTATAGATTCAAAGTCACACCCAGATGATACTTAGAAGAGGTAATTTTTGAAATTTTTCAATAATTTTTCTATACGTAAAGAATAACAACCAGATAATCGATGAAAAGAACCAGTAAAATATGCCATAATCTGAATTTTCATTAATCTGATTTTTGCTTTGTAACTTAATATCAAGAATAATGTAGTTAGAAAATTAAAGTTTTATCAACTACTAAAAATAGTCACGTTCATGCATCATAAAAAATTTCAAAAAAAATTTACCAATTTTAAACTAAGTGTAGAACATTTCAAATATTGAATATTTCTTGTTTTTTGTAAGTTTTTATTTCCTAAAATTTTAATCTTTTAATATTGAGACCTAATAATTTAATATATATACAATATTCATACTCGTACGTTTTGCTAACGGTACTAAAAAAATCTCGAAAATCGTAAGTCAGATATTTTTTTGATAACCGTGTAATCGTGTAAACGTGTCTCACGTGGTATTGTATACGGGGTAATTATAATTACATATTAATTGAAGCTCCACTCAGAATCGTTTTTTTGAAGAAATGATTCATCATTTTTCTAAAATTCAATACACTCGCCAAGAATATCCCATCCAAGGAGAGAAGTATACCTACACATGGTGCGAAATATGTTCGGCTTTTTTTATTTTATTTTTTTACTGGAAACACTTAATTTTGGAAATATTTGTCCAACATTTTTGACCAGCAACTTTTTGAAATTATTTTTGCCTCTAGGGGTACTTTAGAAAAGACATTTTTTGAAATTCTCAATAGTTTTCACAAATTTTGGAAAAAACTACACAACATTTACATTCAAGCTTCGGAAATTATCTTTTTTTAAAACTTAATTAGAATTTGAATATAGATAGATAATAATATGAGAAATATTTTGGTGCAAGAAAATTTTTAAAATGTGGAAAAAACTTTGTCTTTTTTAACACTTTTTTTTCTCATCAACATTTTTTATATTTAGTAAAATTTGATTTTTTCCTTTTCTTTATTTATTGGATGAAAAAAAAAAAATTAAATAAAATAAAATAAAGTAACGCAAAGATCAGTTAAGTATAGACATGAAAGTCGGACATTTATTATGGGTATTCTTCGGTCCTTGGGTCTGATACTCTTGGTGGGTGTGTTGAAAATGATGACTAGTACTGCTTTCTTGGTATTAATAATATGCTTCGCTCAGAACCATATTTTCGAAGAAATCATTTATCGTTTCTTTAAAATTCAACATATCCACCAAGAGTATCTGTTCCGAGAAGCATAAAATTCCCATGGTGCGAAGTATGTCTGGCTTTCATGTCTACACTTTTCTTTGTTTTACTTTACTTACTTTTACTATACTTTACTTTACTTTACTCTATACTTTATTTAACATTTTTATTTCATTTTTTATTCAATAATAAAAAAAAATCAAATTTTACCAAATATAAAAAATGTAGGTGTTTTTTTTTTCACTTGAACTAAAAATTATTCTCTGACCCACTTATTGAGTGCAATTTGGTTTAAATAATTATGAATCTATAGAGGCTCTATCCTCTCCCTATCTGTAGGTACTTAATGCTAATAATAAGCCTAATATTAGCCTATATGAATATTCACTTCCAATGCAATTCTATTCAATCAACCTAATCTCGAACACCCACTCACCCCTTAAAATGATAATAAATAACGTGATTTAAACTAACACCCTTCGCGCTGCCACTGCGATCCATATGCTACGAAGTATGTACGGTTTTCTTGTTTATATTTTAATTATCTTTGCTTTACTTGACTTAACTTTACTACTTATTTTATAAAGGTGCTTTAGTTTACTTTTTTTTACTATGCAGGGGATAACTGAGAATTTATGTTTTTAAATATTTGTTCGCAAAATTGGTTTATACAAACGTTGAACAAATACAGATGATTAAGTGGAGTATCTATTATTGCATTGACAATCGCAGTGGTTACTTTTTTCTAATTTTCCGAAGTGCGCATTTTTTTTTCTCATGATTGTGAAGGATATAGCTAATTCAAAATTTACTTTCTTATCCTAATTTTATATGAATACTCAAATTTTGTTAATTTCATGAAAAACACTTAAAAAACTTCATTTTTAAGTTGTAACAGTGTAACACATTTCTTACTAAAAGCGTCTTAATCTAAAACCTCAATAAAATACAAAGAATAGCATAATTTTTTCGTTGTATTCATTTTCATAATCAAACATATTAAGATAAATTAAATAAATCTAATTTTTGATTGGAGTTTTGTTAATACTTTATCTTTTTCTGCATCAGGAAAATGACCTCGAAATCATTTTGGCTTATTCATTTTGGAAGAAACTTATCATTGGTTTTTTTTTTTATTAATCCATAATTTTGATACTGGAAGTAAATTAAATCCACTTTATTAGTGCATGGTAACCTCGATGGTAACTCTGATCATAATAATAATAATAATAATAATAATAATAATAAACTATCCACCCTTTCTATGATTTCGCCATGATACATTTTTATAAGAACTCAAGTAAAGCAAAGTGAAGTAAAGTAAAGTATAGATAATAATGCTTGACATACTTCGCACCATGGATATTCTTCGCTCTTCGGGTTTGATACTTTTGGTGAGTGTGTCGAAAATGACTACTATTATTGTTCTTTATATTATTAACTTTCTGCGTTCAGAATCATCTTATTGAAGAAACGATTTATCGTTTCTTTTTAAATTCTACACACCCACCAAGAGTATCGGACCCGAAGAGCGATGAATATTCGTTGTGCGAAGTATGTCCGACTTTCTTGTCTATACACTACTTTACTTTACTTTACTTCACTTTACTTCGCTCTACTTTACCTTACTTTACTTTACTTTTTTATTTATAATAAACTAAAATTTATTGAAACATTTTTTAGGTATATAACGAAAATTACATTACTATATTACTTTTTACTAAAGTTACATTACTATATTAGCTGTACGAGTAATAAATTATGAAAATATATTTTATATTCTTTAACTTTTGATTGCACAGTTACTTATTTAAAATGTTAACTGTAACCTCACTTAACCATTAGAATATAAAATAGATGATTTAAGTAAAATTTCACTTTTAATATGGTAATAATTAAATTCTTTGTCAAATTAATTTATTGTGTAGCCGATGAAGTTATAATAATGAAGTATTAATTGAAAAATAGGTTTTATAACAATTTTTTTTTGAAATTATTTTTCTATAGTCTTTACTCTTTAGTCTTCTAACACTTTCATTAATGCAATATATTTGTGGGGAATATGTATTAATCAACATTCTATGAATTATTGTTATTCTGATGTGTTACGATAATCATTTGCAACTCTGTAGGTACTTGCCTAAAATTATACCAAAATAGTTTAGAATTTACCTATTCTCATATATATCTTGTTAATAAATAATAATGGTATTAACATATTTCATGTATTATGGTGGCAGCTTGGTTAGCAGGTAGTTAAAAACATTCATTTTTAAACAATTTTGTATTTTTTTATGAAAAAGTTAGATTTTTGTTAATAATAATACATTTTATAATTATGCTTTACTTGTTTATTTATGTAATAGAAAAAACATTTTAAAATAAAATTGTTCAGTAAAAAGTATTTATTTGAACATAAAAGAATAACAAAAGTTGTTTAAATGATGTGCGCTTTATTATTAGTAATTTATTGTATTTACCTACCATTCAACATAATATTATGATAATGTATTTAAATAAAATAAACCTAATTTGAACGTAATTACAAGTAGGTATTAATATAATAATTATATTAAATTTAAAATTATTTTAAGTAAAGTTTATACGACTTAAAGTAATTTTAAAAATTATTGATTAGGCAAGTTGAAGTATTGTGTGAAGCATAGTTTTTTTTTATATAGACATTGCATTTTCTTTTTTGAAAATTATAATTAATCAAGTCTCAAACAAATATATCTTATTGTAAATATAATTAAGTTTATCTTTATCAGTGCCGTCATATGCAATCGTCCTTGACTTTGTAACAATGAATATCACTATAATATACTATCGATATTACATGATTGTTGTAAATTCGTTTATTCAACCTTCACAATGTAATGTTTTTTATTAAAGTAGACACTTTGTTTTAACTGGTTGACAAAAGATTTTTGTTTTACGTTCATCTATTTTTAATTATTACTTTTTCTTATTCATTCTTTAATTTTAAAATGTTATCGATTTTGTAAATAGGTTTAATATTTTATGATGACATAATGGGCCCATGGAGCTGATGTATATCAAAAATAATCAACCCGTAGATTATCTTGAGAATCCTCGATATGCATTCTTATAAGTTTAAACAAGCGTGTAATACTAAAATAATAACTATTTATTATATCAACAAACTACCTAAGTCAGTGTGGAATTACGAACACAGAATAACACTTTTTGCCATGTTTATATGGTTAAATTTAACAAATGTCCATTTAATAGCAATTAATTACAAAATATTCTGGATTTTATTCATATTTGTGGTAATGGTTTAGGACATATAAATGCATGTCTTAGTAATTTCTTCGTATTAATACTTATTTTTATATAATAAAAAAATGTATACTCTTTTTGTCAGTCTATTTGATTCATAATTGAAAAATAGTTTCTTTAAAATGATGAAAATGATAAAAATCATAGAATGAATGAACTTATTCAGTGACTATTCTGTAATAATCGAGGTAATAATATTGATCAGTAGGCAAAAAATGCACAACATTGATGTTAAATTTATCGGTATATCGAAATTTTAAACATCGATTCACTTTCGACACCGATATTCTTAGTAAAAACATCGATAATTTTAAAAATCGAAGTGAAAAAACATCAAATAATTTTTCTCACTTGTCACAAGATATTTATTACAAATGTACTTAATTTTTCAGTATTTTGTTTTTTATCTTGTTTAGTTATTTTACTATAATTACAACTATTTACTATAATGTTGAAAGCAGTGGCAGATTTACGCCTAGGCAATCAAAGCACGTGCCTAGGGCGCAACATCATTTGGAGGCGCTGAAAATTTTTTGTATTTCATATATTACATTATAATATGGTTATAAGAAAATAAAAAGAAAAATACATGA
>JAIPRM010013429.1:0-11442 GCA_025469315.1 Stegophylla sp. TES_Ste_2020 | reverse complement strand
AACTTCACGGGTTGACCCACCGTGTACGAGACTCTCGGGACGACCGAGACCAATGATGGCGTTCATTCATTTGACAGGGCGTTCGTTTGAAAGGTGGATAATTCAGAAGGGAGAGAGGGCAACAGATAGAGAACGTCGAGAAGACGCGGGCCGTTACGGCAAGGGTAGGCGTGTAAGGTTTATAGGTCATAAAAAATAAATAAACAATAGTGAGTGGTACTGGAGACAAGGGCACTGCAGACGGGATAATAAACAATATAGATGCATTACGATCCTTCATAAAATGTTTGCAAGCAAACTGACCTAATTGGGTAAAAAAATCGACACAACCACTGACTTGAGATCTAACGTGATCGGTGTGTATTGAAACACGTTGCATTTTATTATACATTATTTAATGTTATGTCATTGATTATTGTTAGTTATAAGTTTCAATATTATTTTGCATAACACAAGAAGAATAAAATTGTGTTTGAAAAATTGAATCTGTAATCATTTGAAAGATAAAAATTGAATCAATGGCAATCACGGATTTAACTGAACGTATTATGTAAAATTGATTTTATAATATATTTAATTTTTAAGTAATTAAAAATTCACGTTTATTTGGTTCCCACGGACATTTCGTGTCCATACATTATTATGTTCTCGGCTAAAGAAACGTCACTATAAATTATTTATTATATTTTAATTATTATTGAATACACGTAATTAAGGTTATTTAAATTTAAATCGTGTGCCAAACGATTAAATGAATCCTGTTACAACTAAAAAAAATCGAGTCTTCTGAGAAGTCTTGTTAATAATAGCTGATATCGGTTGAACAAAGACGATTCAGTGATCATTGTTTTTGACAGTAAATTAATTTTATCAGCTATGAGAAGTCACGGAAATTGACAGTTGAAAAAGAGAAGAAAACCGCTTAAATTATATGTGCATCGTGCTCGATTTACCATTAAAATATATTCGTCGTTCAAATTAAAATATACTAATTCGGATTTCAATTCATATAAATATCCATTATTATTATTATTTAATTTTATACATTTTTTTACCCATTTTTTTATTCTCTGGCCCGAATTTAATAATAACATATTATGTGTGTCTAATGTTTGTATAAAGTAGATACATACATTTATGTTTGTAATTTACGTAAACTCATTTTTTCTTCTATTCGATTCGATTTAAATATTTAAATCGCGTGGGCTTCTTTTTTTTTTTTTTTTCACTTAAAAATGACGTCTACAACATTGTTTTAATTTTCCGCCTGAATTCTTTCGGTTAAGACTTGGATTTATGTTAGATTGATTTTAAATCGAGTTAGGCATTGTAATTTTTTGCAATTTTTGTATAATATTTATTTTAAATGTATACAGAACTGTACCTACAAGTGTAAACAACGTAATATTTTACAAAATAATACTACCCATATTATAAGTTTGAGTTACAGTTACGCGCGTCTTTACTTGTAACACTGGTTAAATCCGTAAAACCTTTTATTTAGAAATGTCGTATGTGTAAGTATCTGTAGCATAACTAAAAATTATTGTCCCCCGTGTAAATTCAGCTTAGGGCTCCGCGTTTAATTATCTGCTACGTGTAATTAAAATTTATTTACTTTTTAATAATATTGTCAAGTAAAATAGTTTGGTACACAGGTTTCCCGGCGCCCTCGGGCTTTTAAGTTTCGACTTCAATAAAATAAAATTCTAATTGGGTAATTTTTAAAATAACTGTGTAAACTCCCCTGAAACTATGTCCGGCTTTTAAGTTTTACAAAACTGAAAACACAATTTTACATTTACTCGGTGTGGAGAGTGTATTGAAAAAATGCCACATATTATTTAAATCATTTTTGATTCTGAGTGGAGTTTTACAATGATGTTAGTTTTTTCTGTAAACACTTTTTCGTATGGAAATACTTGTCCAAAAATTTCGACAAGCCACTTTTTGGACCAGAATTAACCTCTAGATGGTACTTTTAAGAGATTATTATTCGAAATGCTCAATCTCATTCGATTGGTGTTTTTTTTTTTTTTTTTTGTTTCTTGTAATTGCACTGATGGTTTTTAATAATATTAGTATTATAATTAGATGTGCAGTTGTATATGAGGCGTCTAGTTTCAAATTCAGCTATAAGCAATTTTCAAAATTTTTCAGAAACACCAAAAAACGAAAATAACATAAAATACTTAGTCTATAATTTTATGATAAATATGAAATCAAAGCTTTGAATGGTACACATATAGCATGTGAAAATATATTTTGTAAAAATATTATTACAAGAGTTAAATTAATTTATAGTTTTGAAATGGCTGATTTAGTTGTGAATTTAAGCATACGGCTGTTTTTGAAACCAATAATTTAATTTTTTTTTTTCACTTATGACTGGTTTTGAAATTGACTTTATAAGATAGGTGATTTTGAAACAAACACTGGAAAATTTAAGAAATACAAAACATTTTGAATTTTATGTAATTTATAATTACCTAATAGTAAAACATAATAACTAAATAACAGAACTTTATTATAGTTAATACTTAATTTCATGAAAAGTGAAAAAATGCAAGTACTATTACCAGAGCAGATAAAAACATGTGTTTAATTATGGCTTGATTTGAAATAAACATAGTTTGATGGCTGGTTTTGATACTAACCACAATTTTCTGTCCTCATTTAATATCGGTTATAGCCTCTTGTTTGATGTTCAATATTTTTACCGACTGTGTAATACACTGTGAATATTTGGAAAATTAAAAAAATCCATTTTGGAAAAATTGTCTTTTAGCTGGTTTTGAAACTAGACGCCTCCTCGTATATAGTACGTATTGTAATCATTTGATTTAGTACAAAATAGGCCTTGGTAAAAATTTAAAACAACCTGTTACCGTACAAAGTGATCGCACGTTTTAATCACGTGCAGTACAAAGTGGCCTAAAATCAAAGACATAACGTACTTTCGCTATTGTTGTATCTCTAGCTTTTTGACGATCGCACAATTAAACACTGCGATATATGCGTATTGTAATATCGGAAGACCGCAATATTATATTCTTCGCTTCGCTCGAAGCGCGTAAAGGAAAAAATGTTTTGGTTTCTGCGTTGCAACGACGACGGCGGCGGCGGCGGCGTACACTACGAGTTTTATTCAGTCGAACGTTTTTCCGAGACTTTTGGAAAATGACACTGTCATTTATTCGTATAATATTGCGCATTATTTAAAGTTTAACGTGAACGCACAAAAGCATATTATTGAGTTTTGTTGTAAACCCGCGGTGCCTAACTGCCGTCTGACAATAAAACATTAAAAACAGGCGTTTTGTGCGAGTATAAAGTTTCATTTTGTATTCGACTGACTAGACGTTACGGCTGAAGACTTTATCTCTTTCACGCGACCATATAAAATGTAAGTATAATCTCTTACAGCGCCGTATAAAGCAGCGCGTGGGCTGATCACCTCGAACGAATCCGCGCGGAACAAGTCAGTAGTGCATTAGACGCGCGTAAATAAATTAATAGATTTTTTTCCCCCCTCCCCGATTGTCTCGGGGAAACGTTTGATTGCGTTAAACTCTTACGGGGTCGAGAACAAAAACGAAAAAAAAAAAAAAAAAACCTTTTTCTATTATGTTGCGAACGAAGCGAAAACCGTTTTCCAATGGTTTTCCAATGATGCGGTTTTTTTTTTTTTTTTTTTTTTTAAATACTTTTTCGGGTCAGAAAAAGTTTCCTACGGCCCCGTCAATCGTTTGTAAATTAAGCACGCAGATGGTACTTTAAACGGGTCGTTATCGAATATTTTTTAGTAATTTAAAAACCGTGTAAAAAAAAAAAAAAAAAGCCAAATTCATGACTCGTTCGATGATTAACAATGTTGTTGTTGCGTACACGTTAAAACATTTATATTTCATACACCTCACGATACACATACTATCTCATTCTGTAAATTGTGTTTGTATTTGATACGAATAATTCGCGTCAAACCTAAAACGATGAATAGAAAAACGCTATAAAGTCCAAAGAAATTTACGACCCGGTAGTATTTATTTTTATCTTCAAAATTAAAAGTGAAAATATTTCTCCTGCTCAGGACACCCCTATAGCAGTGGCATATTTAGGGGCAGGCTAAGTAGGCTGGAGCTTAGGGCGGATTTTTTAGGAGAGGCGGCTTGTTTTTTGAAGAAGAAGAAGAAGAATTAAGATTTTTTTGGTAAACGTATTTTAATAAATTCTTTATGTATACCGAATAGAAATCGTATTGAAAAAAGTTACAAGAGTATAAGAATATACTTGACAATTGTGTTATGTATTTCGATTTCTATTGAAATTCGAAACTACTTGAATATTTATAATGATATAATAGTTAAGTTAGGTAGAGACGTTATATGAAGTAAAATTAGCAAAATATGCACAACAAAAATTGAAAGTATTCCTTAAAAGATCAAAAATATACATACATATTAAGTAAACGCTAAATATGAAAAAAATATGATATTTTATTATTATGAATAGTTTTAAAATTGATTTGGTTATAAATTTACATTCTGATACATCATATTTATTATGCAAAAAAACTAAATGTATTGTACTCGTAAATAATGAGGAAGGGGAGGCGTCAATAATTCCCGAACATTGTTCAAAATGCCAACTTATCTGACAACGACAACTTGTTTATCAACTTTTGGCGTAACAATTATTATCTATTTTGAAGATTTAATATCAAATTTGAAAAATGTGTATACAACATTTTTAAAAGAAAGGTTCTTGACCAATTATAGTTGGCTCCTTAGTTGCTCTGGCGAAGGGGAACAATTTGGCGCCCTTAGGGTAGCTTAAGGGCGCCGAAAATCTAAATACGTCACTGCCCTATAGCAGGGGATCGTAATTATTTTCGAAATTGGTATCAAACGAAATCAAAATTGTAACGTATCATATCGAAACAAACATAACACATTTATCACAGAACTAATTGCAAATTATTATTATAATATTATTATATTACGAGTGCTTACTTTTATTATGTAGTTCGCATTATTTCGACGTTTTTATTACAATTTGAATTAACATTCGTATTGTATAAACTCGCACGTGTGTGAATGAGTGTTAAATGGTAACTCTCTGGTTTTTATCCGTAAACATTGAGTTAGGATTAATGGAACTTTTAAAGGAAAGTAAATTGAATTCAATAGAAAACCCAATCTTGAAGTGTCAATGGCACGAAAAAAAAAAAAAAAAAATACAATAAAAATACCTAGTAAAATGGCCAATTGTGTTGCCGACTGAAAGGGAGAACATATTCTTTTCATTTTTTTTTTTTTTTTTTTTTTTTTGTCCGTATTTCCACTCACAGATTTTTCTTCTTATACATATATAGATAGTTCTTTGGCCAACTGTCGTCAAAATCATTATAAGCAAATAAAATAATAATATTATACCTCCGGAAAAACTATTCGGCGGTGGCTATGATTAATTTTTAATCAAAATTTATAGCTCGTGCCTTTTCAACAGACTAAAATGCACGTAATAAATTCGTATCCTGCGCACACCTAACGAGTTCACTGCTCTCGGGTTTTATTTTCGCCGATTAAAATTTGTCGGTGGTCAAAAGCCACCGAGCGCCGTGTGAAAATAACGTTAAAACATCCATAATAAACCACTGTGATTTAATTATTCGCGCATAATGTGCATTAATTTCGCGCACGTTTTCGACGAATTAAAATTATGTCAACGACGTCGTCGGCGAATAGCCATTCGCTCTGCACTTACTTATTTCTAGTGCGTTTTTTGCGACCAAAGGATTTTTTTTTTTATATACAGTTAAACCTCCCTCAACGGACACCTGTATAGAGATGGGCCGTTTGTCTTAAGAACGGGACATTTTTGCTACCTACTCGTATACCTGCATAGCTGAAATCATATTCTGATTACACGACACTCTGAATACAGGACAACGTCTATGACGCATAAATTTTTTTCATTTTAACCATTTTTTTTTTTTTTTTTTTTGTTAATTTGAAAATAAACGATAAATGTCTACACAAGCGGTCCTCAAACTTTTTTTATGATTCAATTCTAACTTTTATAAACTTTTTTCTCGTAACTGATCTTAAAATGTGTAAATAAAAATCCAAACAAGTATTTTTCGCTCCTCACGATAATCTTGGTGGATGTTTTGAATTTTAAATAAATAATAAATAATTTCTTCGACGAAACGATTCTGAGTGGTGCTTCTGTTTATTTAAAGACTCAAAAATTATGAAATTTACTATAATCATCAAAAAATTTCAACTTAACTTAGCTATTTTCATATCCCACTATTAACCGAGAACAGGAAAACTTTCTAACATTTTTTTTTCACATCTTCAAATTGCACACCATCATTGCCACATAATATTTATATAAAATATATATATTCTACAATCTATAATCTATGAACTGTGTCAAAAAATAAGTCGATGGTTAAGTTTTTATTCGTAACAGAAGATTTTCAACTTTAATAACGCAAAATTGCATATTTCCGAAATGAACCGTTTAAATAAATCAAATTCAACTTTTTCCGCCATTACCCATTTATTTTCGCGTACCCCTTGAAATCATTTCGAGTACCCCTTGTGGTACGCGTACCCCCCCGTTTGGGAACCACTGGTCTACACAATTAATTAATGTTTAATAATTACTATGTTACACATTATTATATTTATTATATTTTATTGAAATGTTATCGCGTTGACGAAAATATTTATTCTTTATGGCGTGAAGTTAAATCATTCTATTCGTATATTGATCGCGATTCCATTATTCGAACGTAGTGAGTAAAAGAAAAAATTAAAAGGTAAAAAGTCAGTTCCAAACTTAGAATTATTTTTACTTGCCTTTAAATCAATTTTTAAATAATATATACTTATACGTATCTATAATTAAACGATATTATAAACGCATATTATCTTTGTTGCATAAAATACATTTTGCGCCACTTACAACTAGTTACTGATTGGAATAGTATGAAAAATGCACTTAATTTCTTTCTTCGAATAGCGGACAATAATTTTGCGACCGAAAGTTCGTCTAACTGTACTCTGTAAAAACTCGTTTTGACGTATACTTAACAGTTTACTGGCCACCCCAACTATTTTGTTGGTATACTTAGGTTAAATTAAACGTTCATTAAATCTCAAATCGAACAAAAACCATTGTGAGGAAAGATATGAACTTCGAATAATTCTGATTTTTTATGTTTTTAATTCAGTATATTATAACATAACCATTATTACAATTATTATTAGGTACACTAGGGTGACATATATATATATATATATATATGTATGTATGTATGTATGTTTTTGAATTATGACAAAAGTATAATTTTTAAACTACCTATTAGAGATTAAATAAATTTAAGCACATAAAAACATCATTTTGAAAAACATAAAATAACATAATGAAACTAAATTGATAATTTTTAAAATTTCTTCAAATCCTTTATTCATGCATATTGTATATTTTACTTTCTAAAAAAAACTTGTTAATTCATTTTATGATTATAATTGATATAATGGTATTCGAAAGATTTCTAGATTCTTACATTATTTTATTCAATAATTTAATTTAAAAAATTTAAAAAATTTTAAATCAGAATTAAGTCAAAAAACGGGATTAATTTAAGACAGATTCGAAATTACGGGACGAAAAGTGTCCTGAGAGAAGTTTGTCAGAACAACAGGACACAGAGCCGAAATAAAGGACAATCCTGTATAAAACAGTACGTATGGTCACCCTAAGATACACTGTTACAGTGATATTTTGACACCTTTTTCTGCTCATCGTGTGCCCCATTCCAGTGATGGAACTGATGAGAGTGAGAATTACCACATTAAAATAAATATTTAGTACAGAAGCCATATGTTAAATTGGAGTGAGTACAGAAATATTGCTATGAAATTAAGAACGTGTAAAACGTTTGGAATAAGACTGATTGTTATTTTCATATTTTAAACATGGTAACAATGCGGTTGTCTCTTGTTTTTTTTTTTTTTTTTTTTTTTTTTTTTATCACAGGTTAGAGTTAAGTTGCGTTAACATCCATTGCCATCCTAGTTTGATTTTGACCGAAGTTTGGCCACCCTAGGAGTAAATTCCTAGAAATGTGCCTGAGTTTATATTAATAATATATAACTATCTGTTGGGTTATGTTAAACAACTGTTATTTAATAGTGTTGAGCGAATATCGTTTTTTCGACATAATTGTTTCCGAGTAAATGTCGAACTGTAAAGTCGAGTACTCCAAAATCGTGTGTGTATGTGTTTGTTAGGTAATAAACGTTCTTATCAAAATACAAAAAACATTAAATAATCTATTTTCATAATATATTAAATCATCGACCGTCCATCATTAATTGATATTTGAAAATTATTATGGGATAAGGATCAAAAATATCCCTCGACTTGCTGTAGAACAATAATTTCGGTTTGAAAATTGCCAATTATTAATGTCAATCGAAATCAGAATTAAAAAAAAAAAAAAAAAAATGTTATCGTTTAAATTAAATAATAACGAATGAAATGCTACGAGCTGTTGTGGATAGCGGCACAATAACAAATAAGAGTGACGGGGCGATAACAGATTTATTACGACGCACTGACGGGGCGATAAAAAACAAGTAGGTACTGGGAATTATATGGGTTTTGAGCTGTTTACAGTTTTTACATTTGTTTTTTAATAATACAGTTGAATGAACACGTAATAAAAAGGAAAAGAAACCTACCAATATTCGGAAAATAACAGTCATAATTATAACTAGGGCTAAGGACTTACAGGAGTTAGTATGTTTTTCGAAAATCGTTCAAAACATAACTAAGTAATATAGAAATGTGTTTCATAACACCAGGAGTTGTGTGCAGTTCTCTTTTAATTTGCATATTTAGCTCTTTTTTCGATATAAGTAAATATTTCGATTATACTTAAATATTAAGCGCATATTTGATATATTTTTTTTTATATTTAATTTGAGTTTTCTCGGTGTCGGAAAATTTTTCTCTGAATTTCTGAAGACATTATGATATTTTTATTTGTTTAAATGCAAACTTAAAAAGAATAAAGATTGAAAAAATAAAGAAATTTCATAAATAATAGAAGAAGAATTAATAATACATATTAAAATATATTTTACAATACAATTTTTAAATATTTTGAGATTTAACAGTAAAATTAATGTTTTATAAAAGTTTGTTTTAGCATTTTTGTATATTTTTAGATCATAAATGTATGCATATTTCAAGTTTTTTTAGTGCTTTAAGTCTCTAACCCTATAATTATAATTATAAACTCTTGAAAAAAATTTTCATAGAGCCAAAATATGTAAAAGTTTTACCTCATATACAAAAACATATGTGGAATACAGTGGTAAAAGAATATTTTTATCGGATTAAGAGTCAGCAAATCTTTTACAGGTTTTGATTTTAAAAAATCAATATTTTACGTCAAAATGACCAGTTTAATGCGAATTTTAATTTTAAACGCTAAGATGAAAAAAAAAAAATTCGTTGAATTACAATATTATACCGATATTTTTTTCAGTATTGTTTGTAACACACATGGGTATGTTTTCAAACAACACATTTAACATTTTGTGAAATGAAAACTTACAAAAAGCAATGAATTTCCAATGCTTTCAAAATAATATACTTCCTTCAAAATGGGTCAAATGTTTTTGAAATTTTTATTAAGTACTAATTTTAGTTGTTGGTGGAAATTTTACTTACCTAAAAAATTTTAGTTTTAGAGTTACGACTAAATAACTGAAATTGATTTTATGATAATATTTATTTCAGTATTTTCAGTGAATTTTTCCGTACTATTCCCAAATATTTTTTTCATTCAAAACACTGTAAAATTTTGAATTTCGTAAAAATATTTTTCCACCAAATATTCGTCACGTACCAATTTTTATAAAGATCTGCACAACCAATTATGTTTAAAATATTGAAAAGTATAATTTTGTCTAAAACTAATTTATTCCGTCAAAATGCTAACTTTAAACGGTTATGTGTATAAAAAAAAAAATTCAGTACCGTTAGCAAAACGTATAATACATTAAATTTTCAGGTTTTAATATCAAAAGATGAAAATTCAATAAATTAAACACTTACAAAAAGCGAGAAATTTTCAATATTTTAAAAGTTCTATACTTAACTTAAACTTCACGCATAGTAAAAATTTCGAAAATTTTGAAAAATGACTTTATAAAAATAGCATCTGGTTGTGATTTCAGATTTATAAAGTTACTGATTGAAACTTTTGGACAAGTAATTCTAAACGAAAAAGTATTTAAAAAAAAAAACAAAAAAAAAGATATATATATGTATATGAAATAACATCATTGTAAAAACATAAGCTTTTACGCTCCGTTCAGAATCTAAAATATGTTTAACGTTGTTTAAATTGTTATACTCGTACATGTAATAAAAAGGCACGTACACAAAAGTAGGAGGGTTAGAGGTTCAAAGCCTTTCTACATTTTAGGAAAACGTATAAATATGTAATTATATAGAAAGCTCACTATCGGTTTCTTCCGGTGGCGTATTTCAGGGGAGGGCAATGGGTGGATCACCCCCTTTTTTGGGGTTTTTTTTTCATCAAGATGTAATATACATTTATAATTATAAACGGTCATCTACCGTGGACCATTTTTCAAAAAAAAAACGATTTTACTCTAACTATACTTTATACTTAACTTTTGTAATTATAGCTAATACGAGTGAATAATACTTCATTTAAAATTTTATTTCGAGTGAAATTATGAAACTAATTGAGAAATTAAGAAACAGCTCATTAAGATAATATATAAGAAAATAGTGTCTTACAAAACGGTCGCTTTCGTCGGGCGAACTATGTACAAATTGCTCAGTACAAATTACTAAAAAAATTTAATTTACAAAGGAGATTATACCCATATTTTAGATTCTGAACGAAGTGAAAAAGCTAGTGTTTCTACAATGTTGTTTATTTTTATTTTTTTTCTGTATACAACTTTTCGTATAGAAATACTTGTCCAAAAGTTTCGATCAATAACTTTTTGAAACCCGATTTGCCTCTAGATTGTACTTTAGTGAGGTCATTTTTTGAATTTCTCAATTCTTCAATGTTTTTTTTTGGAAAAAACTAACCAACATTTGACAAAAACGACTCGAAAACCATCATTTTTTGATCAGAATTTTATGAAAATTTAAACATAGATAGGAAATCCTATAAAAAAAGATTTTGGCGCAAGAAAATTTTGAAAATGTGAAAAAAAATTTTGGACATTTTTCGAAAATTTTTTTTTTTTTTCTTATATTATTAACTTCCTTCGTTTAGAATCGTTTTACTGAAGAAATGATTTATCGTTTCTTTAAAATTTAATACGCCCGTCAAGAGAATACCACCCGTCGTGCGAAGTATGTCCG
>JAIPRM010013428.1:0-11442 GCA_025469315.1 Stegophylla sp. TES_Ste_2020 | reverse complement strand
CTAAAGTATAATCTAGAGGCAAAATCGGTTTCAAAAAGTTACTGATCGAAACTTTTGGACAAGTATTTCTATACGAAAAGTTGTATACAGAAAAAAATAAAAAAAATAAAAATAAAAAAAAAATAAACGTCATTGTAAAAACACTAGCTTTTTCACTTCGTTCAGAATCTAAAAATCAAAACCAATACGAGAGTGGACAGCCAGTGAGTGGTACAGGTGTGTGGTCATCGTTGAACTTCACGTGTCAATGAAACGATGTGGATATCTTCGTACGTTTATCCATTAACTTTTGTGGCACACTGAAGAGATTTCATCCCCCGTGTTCATCCCTCGGCTTCTCATTAACCCCGTATATCCCCCACCGAGAATTCCGTCTTTTCGCGCCACTCGAATCACGCGAGCTCTTTTGTGGCGCAGCACTCTGTATTCACTGCCTTGTTCTCGAGTACGGTTCCCCGTCGTTCGGATCCGTCACACTTATGTCGGTAGCGTCGTAGTGATGTGTGCTAGAACGTGTCTAGAGAACGCGTTCTCAGGATTGCGTTTTTTTTTTTTTTTTGTAATTGATAATAAAAAAGACTACCTACTCACTGTGCCTCCTATCTGCAGAAGTATTTTGGAGAACATTCGTTCGTCGTCGAACCAGACTAATTACACACAACATCTTTCACCACTCCCTTTTGAAGAATTCTTAAATTGATTCACGATAATATATCCAGTCACAAGTGCCACCTCTTCCCGTCTCCCTCGTCCCCTTTTTATGTTATCAAATTATTCGTGTAACCTATAATACATATAGAATCGCCACTCTTAAGTAATAAACGGTTTGTTTACGAAATTTCTGAGGTATAGTCTTGCAGTTAGAATCGGATTTTTAAGACGTGAAACGATATTTATGTGGTAATAGTATTATGATAATATGCAAGGTGAATACATAATAATTTTATTATGGACATATGTGGTTTTAATTTCAAATATAATTTTCTATGAATATATGTATATATATATGCTTGTCATCGGAGGAATATCAACATGATTTCAGTAATGTATAACATAATTTAATTCTTATTTTAAACACAATTTTTAAATTTTCAAAAAAAAATGTATTGTTAGATTTAATATTACACATGTTTTGTGTCGATTCATTAGAAATAATAGGTAAATTTTTAAAAAAATGATTTGTAAATTAGTTGTTAAAGTACTAAAAACAGAACGTAAAGCAATTTGAAATTCCCTCCCTGTGTTCATTATTGCCCTTATGATAATATCGTTTTGACAATCGTAACGTGTCCGTTTATTCGAAACGAAACGAAAAATGTTGTCTCGAAAGTAGCGAAATTCCACGTGTTCTGTTATTTCTAATGAAATGTTCGCGTCCGTTTATGGGTGTGCTTGCGCTCGCGAGCTTTTGACAAAACATACGCGTGGTCGTCTATAGTAGGTACGGTGTGTTTATTTTATTATTATTTTTTTTTTCGCTCTTTTTATTCAAAACGCGAAAGTACCTCTTGACGAGAAAAAACCCCTTGACGTCGGCGACGCCGAGATTTCAATATCACCACCGGCTGCTGTCGTCTACAAATTTGGGTCATACCTTTTGCTCGGCGTTCCAGACCGTTTTTATGTTATTATACGTGTATTTTTTTTTTTTTTTTTTTTTTTTTTTTTTTATCCACTCTCTGGAAGAATGTTTATTTTAATGCTTCTCGCGATTCTCGTAAACATGGAAAAAGCGCATAAATTTCGTCATAAAATTTAAAAAAAAACATTTGACCAATTTTTAGGTGAGTACAGTATTTTGAAAATTGTGGAAATTTTTCATTATTTTTGTTAGTTTTTTAATTCCTACAATTTCAATGTATGGATATAAAGAGCTGAAAATTTAATACAATCATATTTATATGCATTTCTAACGATACTAAAAAAAAAAAAAATCTCAACTCAAAAATCGTTAGTCTGGTTTTTGTTTTATAACTGTTTAAATTTAGCATTTTGACATAATTCATTAGTTTTACTTAAAATTACACACCTCAACGCATTTATAAAAAATAACCGATCTTTACGAAACTTGGTTTATAGATAGAAAATCACAAGAAGAATATTTTGGCGTAAACAAGTTTGCACCACAAGTATTCTTCGCTCTTCGGGTCAGATACTCTTGTTGGGTGTGTAGAATTTTAAAGAAACTATAAGAAAAGCAAAGAATAACCGTGGTGTGAAGTATGTCCGTCTTTCTTGTCTGTACTTTACAAAATATTTCCGAAAAAACATTTCTGGAAAAATATCTCTTTTAATAAAATTTCTAGAAAAGATACGTCCTATCAAAAATATCTCAGATAAATATATACAATATGAATTGATATAACAGAATATCTCTTATCAAAAATATCTATTCGAAAAGTAAGTGGGATTCCACATTCCTCATTAAAATTTCAAAATAATGTCAGTCCATAATGAAATTCAAAAAGTTTAAAAGTTAGTTTAAAAATAATAAGTTTTGCAATATAATATCTTAAGTACTGCACATGTGGCTTCGAATTAGATTATTAATAATCTGTCGTCTTGGTCATCATACGTTTTTTTGTTTTTGATTTGGCTTTCCAAAGCTATATTTTTGGAGACATTTTTCCCAGAATTTTTTTTTTTTTTTTTTTGAGATATTTTGACTGCTTTTATATTTTTTGGTCTTCTTGGAATGTTTACGCATGCACGGATAATGTGAAATGCCACACGGGAGACACGCTGTGGGGACGAGCACTTCGCGGGTTTTTCGCATATTTACATTTGACTTTTGACGGCGCATGACACTTGAAACAGGTCCATTTTCAGAATTTTCAGAAGTTTCTGAATAATAACGAAGAACTACCCGAGACACCGGTTGTCTCGCGACACGTAACACAGGAAAACTTTTTTCATTATTTAATCATGTTTTTAATTATCCGCGGAAAACTTCGAGAATTAACCGTTTATTTATTTAACGTTTCTAGAAGTCGGCGCATACGATTTTCGCTACATACACACTTTGGTTGGACAAAGAATGCGATTTAGGAATTTTGAACGTCTGTCGATATTTTTTGGTTTTCACAATAATTAAGACAAATACGATTTGAAAATCTCGTTTAATATAATACCTAGTACATAAGCCATGGTGAACACAACAGATTTACCTACATAAATTTAGTGAATTCACATAAATATATATAAATATTTTCTCAAAATTTGGGAAAATAACCAAAATTTGACAAAAATACTCGGAACTATTTTTTTTTCCAATGTGTACACGTTTTTGTATAGAAAATCTTGTCCAAAAGTTCGACCAGTAACTTTTTGAATCAGAGTTTTTCTCTTGATGGTATTTTTATGAATAATATTTTTCGAAATTTCCATTAGTTTTCTCCAAATTTTGGAATAATTTCCCAAAATTTGGCAAAAAGACTCGAAAACTATCTTTATTTTTTATCCGAACTCAATATTTGAATATGGATAGACAGTAATGTGAAAAATGTTTTGGCGAAAGAAAATGTGAAATAAATATTTTTTCCAGCACCATAATTCAAGTAATTTTTTATTTTGAATAAAAAATGATTTTGTTTTTTATCAATAACAAAATTCATAATTTTTATGTAAAATTTTCTTAAACAAACTGAAGCTCTCCTTAGAATAGTCTTACTGAAGAAATGATTTACGTTTTCTTTAAAATTCAATACACCCACATGAGTATCCCACTCAAAGAGCGAAGAATACCCAGGGTGCAAAACACGGCCGGTTTTGTTCAGTATATTTTTTTATTTTCGTCGTTCGAGAAGCAAATGAGCTAAAAAAATAAAAATTTCATTATTTTGATTATTGTTGTGGGTCGTCAAAATTAAAAATTTCCAAAATGGAACGTAACATAAACATACGAATTTTGAGAATCCCTGAACTAATGCATTAGTGACGAAAGTTTCCAATTAAACTAAACAAAATTGCATTGTAAGCTTAAGTAATTAAAGAAATTGCTATCCATAACTAAATACGTATCTAATAATACACATTCAACGAAAAAGAATGAAAAACACAAAGTTATATTCAAGCAATAGTAAAATTCTTTTAAGATTTTTTTTTTTTTGATTATATTATAACTTTTATAATTTATTATAAATGAAGAATATGTTCTAATGAGCGTGTCATAAATTAGGAAACGAATATAAATTAATCGTTTATTTCAATTAAATATCGTTTTTATATTTCAAATTGTAATTAATTGTTCGCGGAATTTTACGGTCAGCCCCTCACCCGCGCCGTTTTAAAATCCAAGTCCAGGAACGACTCGGGTCCATCAGCGTCTCTCGTGGTGAAAATATGATTCGGTTATTCTCGTTGCCCCGTGCGGTCTCGACGAAACACAATGTCTGATCTGATTTAATGTGACTTTATGTGGCCCCCGAGAGGTCGAGCAGCGAATTTATATGGGTAAAACGTATATAAATAAATAACATTCTCCGAGAACTCACGCCGCCGCCGCCACGAACGAGGTGCATGCGTTTCGGTGAAAAATTCGACGGCCACTAATTTATCGTAATTAATTCAATTATGTAATTGTACCTGGCACCACTCCTCCCCCCCCCCCGGTACAAACACGTGCTCGCGCGTAATTAAATAATTAATGTTACCGCGTAATTAAATATTTTTTAGTATAAGTTTGTAATTAAATGGCCGTCAATTATTTACTGTCGACATAAATCAATTACGTAAAAACCTAAATATATATTTTTCGAAACGAGTAAAAAAAAAAATAAATAAATAAATAAATAAAACAAACAGCAAACTTTTAGCTTTAATCCGATTTCACGAGCGAAATGAGTTAAAAAAAAAAAAAAAAAACGCGTCTTTCGATTCTTATTATTAATTGCACCGATAACGTTCAGTAGTCTAATTACGTGACTAATAACTTTTAAACGAATTCGAAAATAAGCCGAAAACGATGGGGGGGGAGGAAAACGTGCGTTTCGTCAGTCGACATTTCACCCTTGAGACTACCGATACCGATATGATTATTTAAGTGGTGGGCGGAGGTGGCGACGACGTTGAGGCGTCTTTGACATTAAACTTCTCTAATATTCCGCCATCAAATTCCGTCCTTAATTGTTTTGTTTTATATTCTTTTTTTATTTTTTTGTGGACAAAAGTAAACAAATAATTAAAAATAAGAAATTAGAAAATTCACTGCCACAACTTTTTGCGAACAATTTTAAAATTAAATTTTCACTCAACTTAACATTATATTCATTTTTCTGTCACACGGAATTATAGTAAATATATATATATATATATATATTTATTATAATGGAAACACTACTTCGTATTGAAATATTTAACAAAAAGTTTCGCATAGAAACTTTTTAGATTTCAAAACCGCATCACAGTGGCACGTTAAACAAGGCACCGAGAAAAACATTTTGAAAATTTTAGCGAAAATTCAGGATAAACCACGTAAACGACATTTTCATAAAATCTGTTTTATTAATTTAAGTATAACTCCGAAACAAATAGAACTTACAGAAAATAGAATTTTTTCCCACATTTTCACAATTTGTGTAGTACACAGGGAGAAAAAGTTTCAAACAATTTAACTGTATTTTTGACAGTATAGTTACGTAATAATTTAATATAATTTTCAAGTATCGATCTAACGAAATTTGTATTTCTTGATATTTTCAGCTGTAAATTTAACACAACCCACCTCACGTATATTTTTAATGACCCCCCCCCCAAAAAAAAAATAAAAAAAATATCGTATAAAAAGCCGGACATATTTCGCACGATGGGTGGGATTCTCTAGACGGGTGTATTTAATTTTAATGAAACGATAAATCATTTCTTCAATAAAACGATTCTGAACGAGGGAAGTTAATAATATAAAAAAAAAAAAAATGTTAGAAAAATGTCCAAAATTTTTTTTCACATTTTCAAAATTTTCTTGCGCCAAAATCTTTTTTATAGGATTTTCTACCTATGTTTAAATTTTCATAAAATTCTGATCAAAAATGATGGTTTTCGAGTCGTTTTTATCAAATTTTGGATAGTTTTTTCCAAAATAAACACTGAAGAATTGAGAAATTCAAAAAATGACCTCTCTAAAGTACAATCTAGAGGCGAATCGGGTTTCAAAAAGTTATTGATCGAAACATTTGGACAAGTATTTCTATACGAAAAGTTGTACACAGAAACAAAAAAAAAAAAAATAATAAAAATCATTGTAAAAACACTAGCACTAACATCGTTCAGAATGTAAAATTTACCCTCTAGGCCGGTGAGCTATTGAGAAATGTAACACCTTGTACAGTGTAGGCGTATCGTCGTTACGCCTACTTTTCGTATAGTTTAATAACGTCCCCTCCGCAATATAACAATAATATCCCGTGACCGCCGCTAGGTTCATCGATAAATTTGAATATTAACGAGCCCGTTTCGCGCGATAACTGTGCGGTGACCGTGCATAATAATAACATTACGCCGTCCCGCGGCGGTAATTGGACATTTCGTTTTCACGACTTCTTGTACTCGTCGATCCGTTTTTCCGATCGATAAATCATGTTTATTGGGTGCCTACGCTCCGGTACAGTCGGGTCGTAAAGCCACGTGTCGAGAAACGCGAAACAAACAATACCGGACGCCGCCGCCGGTGTTTGCAAAATCCGTGCGAATGTCATAAAGCGTTGAATGATTTCCGTCGGGTTTATTAGAAGAACCTCTTGTGCACGGGGGGGGAGGGGGGGGCGCGCAGACGGTCAGCACATTATATTATACGCGGGTTGCCGTTGTTTTATTGCAATGTATAAAACGGCCGGTAAATGTATGTATTATTTATTATTTCAATCGCCAGTCGATTGGTAAATGTGTGTCGTTTCCACACCAACACTATGTATAGGTGTTGTGGTACCTATCGCTCACGGCGTTAATCCAAAGAAATAATAAATTTCCTTTTTATTATTTCACGTGGCGCGGAAGAGGTCACCGAGAGAATGACGCCGTCGCGCCATTTTCCGTTTGCGTACGTCTACCTGTTTTGCAGACAAATCGATTCCTTACAAGGATATTTTTTGGGGAATATAATTTTATTTTTTTTTTTTGAAAATGGGAAGATTTTTTATGGGACGTTCTAGACTTTTGCAGTTCAGAAACTTTGGTTTAAAACTTATAAGTAGAGTAAGGATTTTGCAGCTCTATAAGTTGAGAGGTGAAATTTCATGTTTTCACTGACCTATTGAATTTTATCAGAAACTTTTCATTTGGCATTTTCTTTTGTCGTGATTAATAATCAAAAGTATCAAAGTGTCATAGTTGTAGACTTATAGCTGAAGATGATGACTATTATTGTTTTTTATATTATTAACTTCTTTTGTCTCATTGAAGAAATGATTTATCGTTTCTTTAAAATTATACACACCCTTCAAGTGTATCTGACCCGAGAAGCGAAGAATATCCTTGGTACGAGATATGTCCAACTTTCTTATATATACTTTACTTTTTTAAACTTCAAATTTTCAAATATTAAATATCTAATGTCGCTTCAAATATTATTATTTTAATTAGTATTTTTGTCTGTCGTTATACTCGAGCAAGTTTATCACTATGTTATTTAATATAAAAATATAAATTATAGAAGTAATTGAGCTTCTATTACTTCTTTCTCTCTTTGCAGAAACGTAGAAAACTTTACAAAACTCCCGTCACAACGCGAGCACGTTTAAATCGAAAACATCCCTCCGTCTGTACCGAAAAACCACACCGGAATGACATTTTTTCCCACGTTGAATGTCAAAAACTTCCGAAATAATCGACATCCATGACAACACGCACTGCAGTTAAACCGACTAAAAGTTGTCTAACTCAACCGAATAGTTCAATGAATTCGATATTTAGACATGTATTTTGTGTAATATCATAAAATTTGATGTAATCTCCAACACTGGCCTTTTTACGTATAACTAAACAAGTTTAGGATGCCTCAAAAAGGGTGGAAAGTGTTACGTAAAGATAACTTAAAATTGATATGGATAAATGCAAAAGATAATGAAAGTGAATATTTTCCAGATTAAGATAAAAGATAAAATTATATTTAACTAAATAAAAAAAAAAAAAATGAAAACCATTTTAATTTAATTTTATCAATTATAAAATATAATATAATACAATAAAATATTTTTTCTACGTTTATCCAATAAAATAGTAATATTTAAGTTTTAAAAGATGATCAAAATCTTTTTTCTGTGATTATTATTTATTATTTATATTATATATATATATTATAATTAAATTCTAGGCAAAGCCTAGTAAAGATAGCAAACGATTTGTTGTTGTTTTTCGAGAAAGAAATTTGAATTTGGGTAGTTAGTGAGTTTTCACGTTTTCCGTCGTATACATTCGCAAAGTAATTTTCAGTTTTCGGGCGAATAATATTCAGCATAGCATTCGAGAGCGAGTATCACTAGTGAAAAATACGATATTATTACGTATGTTTCGCGTGTCATAACGGTCGTCGTCACCCGTGGAGATTAAATAATAGCATTTCGTCAGTCACCCACGACGACGTGCGTTCTCCGTCTCGACGAGTATGACACATTATTATTACAATATATAATCCGTATCGACTTTCACGCGGATACATTGCGCGTGGCTCGTGTCACGCGCAGGTGCGACTTAACCTCTAAAACGCGGTGTTGCTATTTAGCTAAAACATTAAACGCCGCCTCACAGAGTGGCGGTTGAATCGATACTTGAATTGCTGAAATTCGACGACGCGATCACACAGACTATGCCCTTTTTGATGATCCCGAAGAACAATGAGCGCACATCGGCCAAGTATCTATGTTTGCAAGTGGTGATTTTTGTTTTTTAAACATATATAAGAACAATTTCATAATATTAATAATAAACAGATGGGTAAACGACGAAACGCAACAGGTGGACCACGGGGTTATTCAACGATAAAGAAAATTTGATAATATCATATCACGATTTGACTATTTAAACGTTAACGCATTGGGGTTCACCTATAACACTATTGCAGTCCATTGCTTTGAATTAAATTAAAATTAGAAATTAAATATTTGATAATTTAAAACTTAAACTAGATGTTATTCGACTAAAATTTCAATAGTTAGAACTGAAAAACAAAACAAGAGGTGCTAAAACTAATTTGCATTGTCCTGGTCACGCCAATTTATGAATACATACATAAATTAACTGATAAATTAATACACGAAAATGTGTCATACAAACGTAAATCTATCATTGTCGATTGCTTATCCCATAATTTGCTGGTCATAACTCTTTTGATGAGGTTTAAAAATAAAATCGTCTCCATGCCCTCTTACCATATTCATTTTCTTATTTAGGTAATTTAATCTAACAAATAAACACAAAGTAAATAATTTCATGGTATTTTATGAAATTGCAAACAAACAGAATGAAGTGACGAGAGAGTAAAGGTCCGTGGGTAGAACTCTTTAGAAACTGCTTGATTAGGGTCTTATTTTAAATAATTAACACTATAAACTGAACAAATTTCGACAGCATTATAATCGGAGGGAAAAAATTAGTATTCAGGTAGTTAAGTAGGTAGTCTGATTAATTTATACAAATACTAATATTGTTTCTCATAAAAAATGCCATACCAGATGTCCATCGATGTTATCTACCCCTACGGGCAAATGTGATACTCGAAATATTGTACCGGATGAACTTATTAAGGTTTGATGGGATCTTTTACTCCCTGATAAATATATTATTGTAAGGGAGTTGAAATCACCTACAGTAACCCAACAGTATACTAATTAATAAATATAACGAATAAATTAAGAGCATTTTTCTTCGCGATAATGCGCCGTGAGGACAAATGTATTTAAAGAAATGAAAAATAATACTTCCGGTGGTTTTTACTCCCGTACACTAATTAGTCGGAGGGATGTAAAATTGCTTCTCGGCCCGGGTAAATTTCACTAACGGTTAATTATATCCTTAAATTTGTTAGGGTGAAAAATTCTTCTGCGACACTACACCGTTAACCGTTAACAATTCCACATTAGCCAGACATCTTCTCGCCGGGTAGTGTTGCGCACAGCCGAGTCAAAAGATAAAGATAACTTATTACGAATGAAAAACAATAACAATAAAAAACACAACGAAATATTTATAAGAATTTTACGTTAGCTCAAAGTCTATTTTTTCCTTAGTGACGCGCGTTTTGCTCGTGAAATATCATCGTGTAAATTATAAATAACAGCGCTAAACCACCCGCATTGATTAAACTATTCGTGACCAAGGGGTCGTTTCTGTCACGCGAATCGAATAAGTACGGAACAAATATTTATTGCATATTTTTCGCGGGGTTGAATCACACGCCTACACCGGAACAAACTGCCGAATAGTAAATATTATGTCGAATCGCCGACGCTTTCGTTTTCGCGTTCGTTTTTGTTGTTGGCGCAATGGCGACTTTTCGTTCAAAAAAAAAAAAATAATAATAATAATAATAATAATAATAAAATAGGTGAGAAATACTCACTTCTCGACCTGCCTAGGAGCGGAGAGAAAATTTTTCCTTTTCCATCCTCTCGCCGCGATTAATGATTAATTGTCGCGATCACGCGCCGCCTCCAGGTAACTCTTCCTCCATCTAACACACATCGTTCGCACAAAAGCGCACACACGCATTCGTCGTATATTATATATATATATTTTATTTTCGTACGCGAATCGAGCTGAGAAACGTTTGTGATGGTCGGTGTGGGGGGGTGAGGGGGGGTGGCGGCCGGAGTATATAATTTTCCCGTTCGACGTTTTGGCCGAGACTCGTGTATACTGTAATGGTGGCGGCGGCGGCGGCGGCGGAGAAGTCGAAGAATTCCGTGACGGGTGTGATAAATTAGATGCCTCCCCCCTCCCCCCGCACACCTTTGTGCCGCCCACCCGGGAACTCACGGAATCGGACAATATTTCACGGGGAAAAATATAATACGCTTGATTGGCGGCCCGGTGCCACCGTATATTATTATTATTTATAGTGCGATTCTCTTTCTCTTTCTCTCGTAGCAGTGTTGTTGTTCGCCATCAATCGAAATCCACGGACGCGCGACTCTATTTTCTGCCCCGACCAAGTAGTTCATAATAATTTATATATATATATATATACGTACACATATAAACTTAGGTACCATAGTGCATGGCCGTATCCAGGGGGGTGGTTTTCCGGGTTCAAACCCCCCCAAAATGTTTATGTTAAGTTTAAAATTGCTCTAAATTTTTACTTATTAACATCAACCATAACACACAAGTTTTCATGTATAATTTTTGTTATAGATTTGACCCCCCCCCTGAATTTTATTCTTTATACGGCCATGCCTATAGATTTTTTTGTTTTGTTGACAATTTTCCATTGATGATTCTAGCCTTTTATTT
>JAIPRM010013427.1:0-11442 GCA_025469315.1 Stegophylla sp. TES_Ste_2020 | reverse complement strand
ACCACCAAAATTATCAAAAACACGACTCGAAAAGTCGAAAACCATAATTTTTTGATCAGAATTTTATGAAAATTTAAACATAGATAGAAAATCTTATAAAAAAGATGTTGGCGCAAGAAAATTTTGAAAATGTGAAAAAAAATTTTGGACATTTTTTTTTCTTATATTATTTACTTCCTTCGTTCAGAATCGTTTTACTGAAGAAATGATTTATCGTTTCTTTAAAATTTAATACGCCCGTTAAGAGAATACCACCCGTCGTGCGAAGTACACCCATCGTGCGAAGTATGTCCAGCTTTTTTACACTGTTTTTTCTCATTATTTATTTTTTTCTATTCTTTATTTATTGGATAAGAAAAAAATGTAAAGTTAAGTATAGACAAGAAAGCCGGACATACTTCTTACCTTCTTATAATTTTACTCTACTTTACTTAACTTTATTTGACTTTGTTTTCCTCATATATCATATATGTTAAATCCTCATATATCATATATGTTTAATAGGTAATGAAAATATAATAATATTATGTGCTGAATAATGATACATTGGGACAAGTAAAAAAAATAATTTTTTCTTTATTTAAAGTATATATCATGTAAATGTTCTACATTCGTAAGAAACATTATTTTGTGGTGCCCCCAATTTGACATTGGCCGATTGGCGCCCTAGGCTTCCTCAACCTATTGGTTAATCAGACCCTGCATGTACTGGTAGGTACTCATATCAGTATCATGTACTCATATTATGGTATTTGACAGATATAAAATTATAAATAATAGGTAGGTAGGTGTGTTAATTTTTTTTCATGTGGTCCTCGATGAAAAGTTGATAAAAAATAAGGCCCGCGTGGTTAAAAAGGTTGCCAACCCTCCATGGGCTTCCATGAGGGGGCAGGGGAGGGACATGTCCCTCTCCTGGCTTTTCCAAACTTTTTAAAAATTATTAAATAATGAATATTGTAAACAAAAATCAAAAAAATAACAGCTGTGTATGTGATGAAAATTGTTATAAATAATTATTTACTTATTAGTCATAACTAAACTTCACTTTAATAGTTTTAAATCATATTTTTTAGTTGTCATAACTCAGAAAACGCCCAGTGTCCACCATTTAGTCTGATTTGGTACTTTGATTTTATGACCACATATTAAATTTAATTTTTTTTACATGTTAATGACATAAACGTGGTTAACTGCTTATTTTCAAAATCATGTGTTAAAACTCAGGACTATAACATTAATATTGGAAAGTCATGTAATTTTTAATTTGATGACTATATCTTTTATTATAAAACATTAATGAAACTATAAGGAAGTGTAGTAGTACCATATAAAAAACAATTTGTGATTATTTTGAATTAGTGCTTAGAAATTTCGACTTTTCGATTCTAAATTTTCAACTTGGCAATTCAAAATGTCAAGTTTGTCAATTGATAATTCTTATTATTTGTATAATCATTATCCCGATAATATCATTATTTAAATAACAAACTCAACAATGAAAATTCCCAAGTTCCAAAGGTTTTATGCTATAAAGTTGACATTTTTTGTTTTTTAGTCAAAATTTATAGTTGTAGTCTCAATTACAAGTTGTAATATCAAAATGGTAAAGTAATCAAGTTTCTAATTCGAAATTGTCACAAATATTTATTTTTACATGGCACCTATTGGTCTTCCGTAGTTCCGTACCACATCGATCAAAACAATTAGTGAACAACTTAGTTAAAATCATAGAATTTCTATTTCAAATAAGCAACTTACATCTGTCAGATGTTTTACAAATGAAACAGCATGACTTCAATACTTCATTAAAAATTTAGAGAAATTATCAGTATTGTACAAAATTGATAACATTATTGAAGAAGGAAAATCTTAGTATAATTTTTGGCATATTTCAGACAATGGTTACATAAAAAATAACATAATATTTTTATTTTATTTTTCTCATTTTTTTAAGAACTGAGCCATTTCCATCTATTAAAAAGTATTATAATTATTTATAGGACAAATCGACCTACAACTTATACTACTGAAAAGTAATTTAGTGTACTTAAAAAACTCAAAACGTGGTTGAGGTCAGCAATGTCTGACTAACGGGTTTACATAAAAATAAAATTCAAGATTTCAATTTACAAATAGTATTATCGAAAACATTTCTAAAGATAAGATAAATTTAGAATTTATGTTTAAAGATTAAAAAAAATATACTTATATGTACAATAAGTTTGCTTTATTTAGATTGTGTAATTTAAAAAAAAAATGTCCCCCCCCTGGATTTCGAATGATGGACGCCCATGCCAACCCCTGATCTAGAGGAAAATTCGGTTTCTAACAGTAGTTGATAGTCGTAAGTATTTTCATACGAAAAAGCGTTTTCAGGAAAAAAAAATCACTATCCTCTTCGCTTCGCTTAGAATCTAACATAAAAAAAAAACAAACATCAATGTAAGTAGAAAGCCAGACATACTTCGGATCATGGGTATTCTTCGCTCCTCGGGTCAGATTAAAAATCGTTGTAGACCACTTATATGTAAATTATACATTTATGTATATATAACTCTAGTCTATATGTAATATCGTACCCAAAAATGTAAACAAACCGAGCGCGGGACGCCACGCGGTGCTCGCGACTTGCACGCGGACCCGTCGAAGCCGCGCGATCAACAAGTGCGCCCCGGAAAACGCGACCACCGGCATTACGGCGGCGGCATCGTTTCGTCAGTGGTCAACGTGCCGTCGACGGATTCACACGCGTACACAACAGACTCACCCCCGCCCGCGTCGTGTACGGAATTCAGTGTCCGAATTTCGCTATTTTTTATTTTTCGAATTTTACTAAAACATTTAGTGCCGAGCGAGAGATCTGCGTGTCGACCTACAATAATAATAATTGGCGTACCAAAAACAAAAAGAAAACCCCCCAAAAAAAGACGAAAACAAAAAGAGTGATCGACAGCTACAGTCGCGGACTTCGTTATTATAATAATAATATTGTCCGGTTGGAATCGAAACGCGTACACGTATATGTGAGAATCACGTTTTCGCGACCGGATCTATGCCGTGGGGACGATAAGGATCGATACGTTCGACTTTCGTTTAAATCTGTGCGATATCACGCGTCATGATCGACGCACCGCTATTACAATTATTATTGTTTAATAACATTATTGCGGCCGTATCGCGTTTTCCTCGCGATAATAATCGTTCGCTGGACTTCATTTTCGATCCTAAGAAATGCGCGTTGAAAACCAATACGTAGTAGTCGTCCGTCTTTCTCACGTCTCGTTTTAATCGCGCGCGCGACACGGCCATCGCACGTGGCAGGACGACGTCGTCGGCGGGACAGTGGCGGCTGCGGTTCAATATCATGTGATCGGCTGCGGGAATGCAAAGTGAGCGGAACCATATATTGAATCGATAAAGAATTACATTTATTAGACCTAATTGAGTCCGATACTTGAGTGCTACTTGGGTTCGAATTTGATGATAAGAATGATGTACACTAGGGTGACCATACGTCCTCTTTTATACAGGATTGTCCTTTATTCCAGCTCTGTGTCCTGTTGTCCTGACAAACTTCTCTCAGGACGCTTTTTGTCCCGTAATTTCAAGTCTGTCCCATATTAAGCCCGTTTTTTGACTTACTTTTGATTTAAAATTTTTGAAATGAAATTGTTGAATAAAATAATGTAAGAATCTAGAAATCTTTAGGATACCATATTAGATCAATATTATAATCGTAAAACGAATTAACAAGTTTTTTTTTTTGAAAATAAAGTATACAATATGCATGAATAACGGATTTGAAGAAAATTTTAAAAAGTATCAATTTAGTTTGATTATGTTATTTTATGTTTTTCAAAATAATGTTTTTATGTGTTTAAATTTAATCTATAATAGGTAGTTTAAAAATTATACTTTTGTCACGATTCAAAAATATATGTATGTATGTGTGTGTGTATGTATATATATGTGTGTGTGTAGTAAATACTTATTTATTTAAAAATATTATGAAAAATATTTTTGTCCTGTATTTTATTTTCTTGAATATGGTCACCCTAATGCACACCGTAATAAAATGGATAATAGTTTTGAAATAAATACAGATAGTTGTCGTCTATCGGTGTGATTGAAATTTTGATATTAACCCCATTCGATTTTGTTAAAAAATTTTAACAATCAACATGTAATTAATGACTTTTGTTTTAATCAGTAAATTTATAAATATATGTCTGTACACATTTAATTAAAATTTCAGTTGAGTAACTATACAATCCACAAAATATTTATGACGAAACATTAAAAAATGATGTAAAATTTTAAACAAAAAAAATGTTTTTAACGACAGAGAAAAAAATTACCAAATTGGTATACGTCATGTAAATGTATTTGAAGCATAATATATACTAACATTATAGGTGGAAATAGGGGTTGGGGTTTGGGGGGAAGCTCCCAAAAATACTAAAATTCCCCCCCCCCAGATTTTTTATTAATCACATAAGGGTAATGTCATTAGGGGGGGGATAAATTAAATAAATGTTTAGCCCCCTACAAATTTTTTTTTTCTTCTATTTCTGCAAACGATTAAGTTTGTAAAATTGTAAAATAGGAAGGAAATGTTATAGTTATTTTATTTTATCGACCTTAAATTGGTTTTTTTTTAAACTGAATTTGGTGTTTTTTTTGGATCTAATTTAGTTATTTATCGAATTGAGGAATTAGGCATGAGCTCAACATCTGAACCATTAAGTCGTCCATTCTCGTTTCGCTTTAGAAAACGGCTATTTTATATTTTTATTTCCCCCCTTCTCCCAAGTAATATTGTTATTATAATAATATGCTATATGTAGATGAGGCCACGAGGTATTTGCGTCGAGTTGTGTCATTATTGTTTTTCTATTAAATGTAAAAACATTTTTTTATAATATTGCATACCACACTCCGTCACGGGGCTTTTTGTATTTCACACCCGTAACAACGCAACGGCACAGAATAAAAATAAAATATAAAAATGTTTTATGATCACGTTTCGCATCGAGACGACCACCACGAGTGGTTTTGCTCTTTTAAATCGAAATATTATACAAAATCCGAAAACGCTAATAAATGCATGAGGTTTTTTTTCGAAAACCGTAAAATGCCATTTCGTGCAGGTTATTTTAATCGATATGTGCAGTATATACTTACTATATGCACGAGTGTACAATGTGTACAAGGTTATTTTTTGTGCAAGATCTACCCGTTTACATTTTATTATACACTGTATAATGCGTGAATTTGAATTTTTTACGTAAAGTTTAAAACACCAATAAAACTACGTTTTTTAAATATTTTATTTAAATGACAACCATTACGTCTAACTTAAGAGTCTGTAAGAGAAAATTTCTTTTTTACATTTTGTTATTACAACTACTACTGTTCAAAGTGTAGAGTAACAGAGTGGTCCCAGAAATGAATTTTCAGTATTTTTATGAGCTTTAAATGCTCACATATTTTAAGCTATTTGTCTAATAATACAAATTTTAATTTGAAAATGTTAAAAAATACTAATTTATAACTTGTGAGTAATATCAGTCGTTTGAGTAAACTGAAAACTTAAAAAAAAATCACATTAGTAAAAATAAATAAAAATTATTATTTTCGTAAAACCTTAATAAAACCAGTTTATTGGCACTATATATAGGGTTGTAAATGGGATGAGCACATTTACAAAATCACTTTAAAACAATATATTATATTTATATTAGTGGTTGCTGCTTCAGAATATGGTTATATTGGTGGATTAGGCATGTGAATTGGATGAAAAAAAAAATACTAATAATCTAAATTAATAATTACGTATTATTGTTATACGTACTACTCGTATATGTCGGTCATAAAACAGCAGCTGACACTTAAAACGTTGAATAATTCCGAAATATTTAAAATAGTTTTATCACGCGTCATGACATTATAGTTATAATAATTATTAAAATTTACGCACAGAACGTTTTCGTCTTGAGTTTAAATACTATGCGAACATATTGTTCGCAAAATTATAGCACATAACTTTTAGACGGTTAAGAAAGAATTCTGAATGCGATCAATATTGTTCACGAACAGTGAGAAGGAACGACGCGAATTATTCACAAAACGCGTGAGAGTATGATAGAAAAATAAGTAAACTTTTATAGTTTTTTTGTGTTATAACTTGTATATGTATGGCACATTGTAACAGATATATCTATACTGTGTGTGAGCTCTCAAACCCAAGTGTCGTAAAATTTCATAATACACTAAAATCTCAATAAGACGAAATTCGATAAGTTGAAAGCCTATATAAAGTGGTGAAAACTGAATTCCCGTAATGTTAACCGTGCACAAAAGTACGTTTTATTCGTTTCCAGACGGTTCGAAATATCTTTGGTAGCATTTTTCGCTGTCCCTTATTTTATTAGGGCTTTGTATATTCGATAATAATCAATTGCTCCGTGCACTTACAAATTTTTCTATTCATACAATAATAAAATTATCGAAAATAATGATTCGAGTTTAAGCGTAATAATTAATTAGTATCATTTTAAAACGAATCATAAACGGTTAGGTTAAAAAAAAAAAAAAATAGAGGCAATCTTTTCTAAAGATAGAACGATTATAAAAAAAGACGTAAAAAAGTTTACATCATTTAACACCGTTCTCGCCCGGATCGAGATTTAAAAAGAAGTAATAAAACTTTGAAACAACCTTAACCCATTTTAAATATCGCATTAGTTCCAAACAAAACCGACTGGACGTGCTCGTTTAAAGCAAAACGTGTGACAATATTAATTACAAATTTTGTTCGTGTACAATGTACCCTCGATTACATTATTACATTTTTGTCTCATTTATATAAAATTTAAAAAGTCGGACATGGGTATTCTGCGTACTTCAGGTGGAATACTCTAAAAGGGTGTGTTAAATTTTAAAGAAACAATAATAAAACGGTTCTGAATGACTCTTCAGTTTACATAAGACAATTTTACTTATAAATGATAAAGTTTACTAATATTCATGGATGTAGTTAGAGGAAGAGTTCATGGAGTCCGAACTCCTCCAAAATGTCATGGACGATATTTATTTATTTTTTTTTGTATACCTAATAATTAATTATATACATATGTATTTATATATTATATGAAAAAATTATTAAAACAAATCTGACCATTTTTGGAATGGATATAGCATTTTATAGGGTTATATAATATATTATAGCAAAAAATGTTGAATTTTATTTATTTATTTATTTCATTTTAACACCCCGTAGGGTAAAAGTACAGAATTTTGAAAGATTATACATAATTACATAAGGTATACAACACAATAAGATTAAAATACTATTACATTGTACTATTGTATAAGGTATACTGTTGAGGATCATTACAAAAGTCGAAGTTTTTAATTTTGTTGCAAGAATTCAGCATACGATTTATCGGACTATTTAATACATAATTACGGGTATTTATGGTGGTATGAAAGGTAGCAGAGACTCTGGCATTAAATGATGGGACTTTTCACTTATTTTTTTTAAAAAAATAAGCTTCTATAAAGTACCATCTAGATCTAGAAGAAAACCAGGTTTCAAAAAGTTGCTGATCAAGGATTTTGGACAAGTATTTCCATAAAAAAAAAAGTTTATAGAAAAAAATAATTGTAAAAATACTAGCTTCTTCACTTGGTTCAGAATCTAAAATTACTTCTTTAAATTACTATCTTGATGTGAATTTCGGATCGATTAAGTTAATGGTTGGAAATTTTGGACAAGTATGTCTATACGAAAAAGTTTTCACAGAAGGAGAAAAAAATAAACGTTATTGTAAAGTTATAAGTTTCTTCGTTCCGCTCAGAATCTAAAATCGTATCGACTAGAAAACATTTAAATTTTTATCTTAGTATCGATTCGAGTTTTTCCACACGGATTCTTTCAAAAGTTGAATTTTGTGTACCTCGCAGTCGAAATACACATTTAAGTAGCTTCCATCAACGTGACGTGTTTAAAATCTTTTAACGATTTAAAAATTATGGAAAATTATACGTATAAGACGTGATGCAAAAATAAAAATGGCGTTGAATGACCGAATGAAGTGCATCGTGAATGGAATTAGTAAAAGAGCGGTTAAAGTTTTCGATACGTCAAATAACTTTACTCGAGAAACAGTGTTTGCACATTCAATTGTAGTGTAACAAAACCATAAGTCGTTAAAAGTGTCGGGAAAACGTCTATATATAGGTACGTTACTGCAGCTATTATAATACAACACGGTGTAACGTTTTACGTTGTTTTCTTTTGTTTTCTTTTTATCGATCACATTACAAAATAATTTAATACATAATATACGACTACATTATACACGCCATTACACCCACGTGTTTTAAAAGTTCAGCTTAAACTGCTCATATTCTTATCAGATTCAGTCGACCAAATAAAATATTATCTAGCGTTTTATCATGAATATAAATTGCAATTATGACTAAAAATAGCTAGGTATACCTAAATTATGTTTTATTTTTTTAAATTTAATAATGTGAAAAGTTACGATATGAAAATTAATAATTATTCAAACTAGAATATGATTTAAGTTTCCTATATACTGACCATAGTGTGATTTTATTTTGTATTAGATTCTGAGCGAAGTGAAGAAGCTAGTGTTTTTACAATGATGTTTATTTTATTTATTTTCTCTATGTACAACTTTTCGTATAGAAATACTTGTTCAAAAGTTTTGATCAATAACTTTTTGAAACCGGATTTGCCTTTAGATTGTACTTTAGAGAGGTCATTTTTTGAATTTCTCAATCTTCAATTTTTATTTTGGAAAAAACTACCCAAAATTTGACAAAAACGACTCAGAAACCATCATTTTTTGATCCGAATTTTATGAAAATTTAAACATAGATAGAAAATCATATAAGAAAGATTTTGGCGCAAGAAAATTTTGAAAATGTGAAAAAAAAATTTTGGACATTTTTCTAACATATTTTTTTCTCATTTGGACATTTTATATTATTAACTTCCCTCGTTCAGAATCGTTTTATTAAAGAAATGATTTATCGTTTCTTTAAAATTAAATATACCCGTCAAGAGAATCCCACCCATCGTGCGAAGTATGTCCGGCTTTTTTTTTTTTTGACAAATTTAACTTTAAATTAATTTTTCACTGTGTTTAGAGCATTTTTAAAGTTTTTAGAGCATTTTCATAATTTCTTTATGAATACTTACATTTTGATCACGATTTGATTACGTGTATCGGCATTTGATCATTTAAAAGAATAATAATACTACTAATAATAATAACAATAGATGTCTATTGTCCTACTATTTACCAATGACTATCATCTTGGTTCGAAAATATAAAATAGTATATAATTATACAAGATTTAAAATAAATGAAATAATAACATTAAATCAAATGCAAATATTTAATAAATAGCTATTTTATTATTATTGTGTTTAACATGTAAAATAAAATATGTTTGGTATATGAGGTTTTTATAAAATCGTTTTTAAACTGTAATAATTTTTTTATACATTTTTCTATTGTATTTTTCAGGATTTTTAAGGCATTTTTATTAGATTATTTTAATTCGTTAGATATTATTAAAATCCCAAAACTAGTCATTAGTTAATAGGTGGGGAGGATTAATGGAGATATTTAAAAATAAGAGATTAATTATAAATTAAAAAAAAAAAAAAGGGGTTGGTTGAATGTGTCTTTCAGTGAAATCTATCAAAACTTGTTGAAAAAATGATATTTGTAGGTTTATCGAATGTTTTAAAACAGAAGCAAATCTCGAGTTTTTTGCGCAATATTCATTCGTCCGCATCGTTTGATGTTATAATTTTTTTTTTGTGTAAGACCTTGAAAACGAACAGTTTTTACTGCACAGTAGATTATCAGATACTGATGATTCGGAACATTGAGGAACAAATGCGATTCAACATTATTTACAAGTTAAGTACTCTCCCGAGTGCTATTTAACCTTTTATGCGATAAGGGGGGCATTTTATTTAAATTCAAAAGTTTTTACGCTCCTCGAGGAAGGGTGAATATTTAATTATGGGCAAGTCTCTAAATAGGCGAGTCTAAATCGTCACGGTCGTGACATCGTCCTGCGGTTAGAACGAGGCGTTATTTTTTAAATAGTATTAACAAACGGGGGAAAAAAATAAACCCAGGTATTCAGGCGGGTACTTTTTTTTTGTAAGTTAAAGTGGATTGTATGTTTTCGTCGTTTGGGTTACTGTAAAATATGCATTTAGGTATAAATAATAATTTTTTCCTGAACAGACGATTCACATAATTACCAACAAAAACGTCGAGCTTAAATAATATAATAAAGTGCTGCTAGCGTCATCCATTAAACGATTCTAGTTTATATAAAACATAATAATTATTTAAATTATTTACATTAAAATATACACGCACGTATAATACGATAATATTGTTTACAATATTTAACGACTAGAAAATATAAATAGTGAAACCTGTCTTAAGAGGAATCGTTTGGGACCAATACAAATTTCCATCTTAGACAGGTTTCCGTATACCTGAATAAAAAGGAAAATTCCATCTTATTGAGTTAAAAATTTCCTTATATTTAGGATTACAAAAATTTTGGAATATGACAAAAAAATATTATTTTAAATTAATTATTAATTTGATTATTTTGTATAAACTTAACTTTTAATCACTCTTCTTTAATTTTAATTTTATTTTTAATAGTATTATAAATTTGCGATTTCCCATATTTAAATGTATCCATTATCGATTAGACGCTATTTATCTTTTTGCTTTCTTATATAAGTTGATTTTTTCATTTAAGCTTAAAGAAATCTTTGATAGAATAAGCAATTTGAAATGACAGGAAAACTACGACTATAGTGACAATAAGTTTCAACTACGTATTAGATACTGCAGCGATATCCATCGACGATTGTGATATGATAATGACCTTTATAATTAATTTAATTACAAAATAAGGAGTAGGTATATAAGATTATTTTCGTTAATTTTTAATTATATTTTTCCGTTTAATTAAGGTTCATATAAATTACGGGATCTACAAATAGCTTTCCGTCATACGTTAGACGGGTTCCGCATTATCAAGGGTTTATTATATGTTAAATTGCCGGGACCACAATTATATTTTCACACAGGACAGGATTCCGTCTTATTAAGGGTCTTGTAAGGGGGTTGGAAGCGGTACATTTCTAAGGAGTTTTATATAGGCAATTTAAAATACGCTAGCAAACGAACCGCGAGAGTGTGTTAGTAATAAATGATTGTTAGTGTGTGTATGGCTTCCCGGAATATATATTACCGCTTCTTATCAGTAAAATGGACGATAATCTACCTGTAGTAGCAGAAATGTGGACTAATGAACTTTGACGATCGCATCACCGTTTTGCGATGACAGTTCGCT
>JAIPRM010013426.1:0-11443 GCA_025469315.1 Stegophylla sp. TES_Ste_2020 | reverse complement strand
TTCAGAATCTAATATTCTATATTATAACTTCGTTATTTATTTTATTTCTTTACGTGCCAAAGTAATAACGTTTGAACCTGTAGGACGTGCGTTTTAACGACCTTTGTTTTTTTATAATAACATTAATTATTGAGTCATAGGCGTGCGCGTTGGGGCACTAGACGCTGCCCTTGAACTTTTATCTAGGGTCGCTGTGGCCGCCAATTAATGCTACGAGTGTCTGTACATCCGTAAAATATGTAATAGCTATAAATTATGCACATTAGTTCGGTGATTTCCTGAAAAATAAATTTTATATATTGGTAAATATATATAATTATTACATTCTTAATTATTTTAATTCTTAGTTATTTTTTTTCGGAAGTATCGCTATACGGGTCCAGTAAAAAATACCAGTATTTTTTTGCAATAATAATGAATTTCATAATTTTTAAGTAAAATTGTGTCAAATAAACTCAGAAGCTCCACTCAGAAGAATTTTTAGAAAGGAGTAATCCGTTTCTTTGAAATTTAACACACCCACTGGTTCCACCCGACGCGCGAAGAATACCCACGGTGCACGAACTATGTCTGGCTTTTTCAATGTCGATTTTCCAACGCAAGCCGGTATTATTTTTAATTTTATTTAAACAAAAAACCAAAAATAAATCTTAGGTCTCGGTTATATTTTTATGGTAGTATTAAATATTTGAAAATTGCTTTACTAAAATTTCTCACGGGAAGCAGGCACCCATCGTGCGAAGTATGTCTGGCTTTTTTTTTTTTTAATCTTTATTCTTTTAACAAATTACATTTAAACAAATCAAATATCAAATAATATTAATCAATCTATTCAGTTATTCAGAGAAAAATTTTCCAATATCAAGAAAACTGAAAATTAAGTATTGAAAAAAATGTAAAATATGCACATAGAAATTCAAATATAACCGAAATATGCACTTATATCGAAAAAAAAAGCTAAATATGCAAAATATGCCAATTAAAAAGAACTACATACAACTGTTGATGTTATGAAACGCATTTCTATATATTACTTAGCTTTGTTTTAAATGATTTTTGAAAAACATGCTAACTCCACTTATAAGTCCCTAGCCTTAGTTGTGAGTTATGACACTATATTATTATTTACTACGTTCTATATGAAAAAAAAGCCGAACATACTTCGCACGTCGGGTGGGATTCTCTTGACGGGTGTATTGAATTTTAAAGTAACGATAAATCATTTCTTTAATAAGACGATTCTGAACGAAATAAGTTAATAATATAAAGAACAAATGAGAAAAAAAAAATGTTAGAAAATAATTAAAAATTTATGGTTTCCGAGTCGTTTTTGTCAAATTTTGGGTAGTTTTTTCCAAAAAAAAAAAAAAAATTGAAGAATTATTGAGAAATACAAAAAACGACCTCTCTAAAGTACAATCTAGAGGCAAATCCGGTCTCAAAAAGTTATTGATCGAAAATTTTGGACAAGTATTTCTATACGAAAAGTTGTACACAGAAAAAATAAATAAATAAACATCATTGTAAAAACACTAGCTTCTTCACTTCATTCAGAATCTAAAATGATATTTAATAATGTTGGGCATTCCATATATTTTGTGTACGACGTCCGTGCTTGTGTGTACGAGGTAATAATAAATGTCCTAATAAAAATAATTAATGCAATACAAATCTACTTTTATAAATTAATAAATGATCGACCTCTTAGTAATTAGCGTAATTAGTATTTTGTCTCTTCGCGTGGGGAATCCCTGGGTTTTGAGCAATTTATAGAATTGACTTTTTTTTTAATAATATATGCATCCAATAAAATTCACTAAATTTTTTTCAAATGTCCCGTAATAGTCTAATATTATTTTGATTAGTAACAAAGTAATAAATGTTTATTTTTATTTATAGTGTGTCCAGGAAGAGAGTGGGGGAAAAAACATCAATATCAAATCATTGACTTCTTCGCTACGCTCGGTATCCAAAAATGATATGTATACGAATATAACACACATACATTTTTCTATCTTACATTCCATTCGATATCATATTATAATGTCTCTTTGAAAAAATGTATTGGCCCGCGGTGCCGAAGCGTAACTCAAATTTGACACGTCGTGAAAAAAAAAACGCTACAGACCCCCGGTCAAATCCTCTGACTAACTCATAACGAGAGGTAGTAATTTTCTCCGCCCAATAGAGAATCGAAAAAGCACTCACCTCCCGTTGACATGTTTTCGGTTCTCCAAGTAGTTCGTTTTTGTGCGCCACGAGACGATTTCCCGCACGGTTTCCGATGGGTCGACTCGCTTCCGTGGTCAAATGAGTAATCGAACCCGTCGTCGGAAGAGCCGTGGACGCTCGTATCGCTGGCAACATTTGCTCGTCTCCTATTTCTATTCCCAACGCGCGATCCAAGTACTCGACTCCGCTGGCGCTCTTCACTTTAGTTTTCACACTCAAATGCGAGACCATATTTTATTTTATTTTCGAACGTAAAACGATTATTTTTTCGGGGTAAAACGCCGTGGAAAAACAATACACGAATAATAATCGTTTTACTCTATATTATGCGTACAGTGAAATCCGAACGAATTATTATTAAATATCAAATACAATGGACTTACGATATTTTGATAACAGACGAAAACGTATGAAATAAAATAAAATAATACGTTGTCGTGTAGAAAAATAAACTAATAATGTATTTTATAGAATAACAAACGTGTTTAGCCCGAAATATGTATTTTTATGACCATAGTAACGGATTTTTTATTTTTTATTTTTTTTTTGTATATTTCGTTTTATCGTAATACCGTGGAAAATTATTATACAGTAATATTGCGAAAATAAATGATTTAAATATTTTCCGCGGGGGCAAGGGGGGCAACGCACCCTCAATATTAAACCTATTCGATACAAAAGAAATACCTAATTTATGATATTAATTAAAATCCTACATTTACGTAATTATACACACTCGTACAAAAAAAAAAAAAAAAAAACTTTTCTAAATGTATTTTAATGGGATAAAATGATATAAATAAAACCTACTTACAGTCGGGCTCGAGGAAAGTGAGCGTCGATTAAAGCGGTCCAAGTGGTTTAATGTATGATTATCAAAAAACCGATTGACGCGTTTTTTTTTTATGCACGTGTATAATTAATTCATCACCGTACAACACGTATATTGTAATTTGTGTTAATTGATAGAAGATTTTGGTATTGAAAATAAGAAAATTGATAAGAATGTCGGATGCTGTATTTTTGACGCACACGGACGTCTAGAGACAGCTCACTTTGAGTAGATTTCTTATCAGTTCAAATCGGATTTTCTATCAATTGCCACAATACAAACTGAACGAAATGAAAAAGTTAGTGTTTTTACAATGGTGTATATATTTTCTTTTTTTTTTATATTACCTACGTATTTTTATTTTTTATTTTTTTTCCATGAACACTTATTCGTATAGGGTACATAACCAAGTATGTACCCAAAATAAACGTATCGTTTTGTTTTATACGTATTATATTCTTATTATTATTAAAATGATATAATTAATTATATATTATTAATTATACTGCTGTGGAATAGCTAGCGATTACTAATCTAGGGTTAAGCCCCGGGCTTGTTAATGTGAAATACGAAGGGGGGGAGCGAGAACACGGGGAAAATGACGAACGGGACCGCGGAAATTGCGTGGCCGAGACCTCGGAATTGTTGACCTCGGACGAAGTGGAGGTGGGCGAGGGAGAGGAATCACCCGCCGATCGGTTTTAATTATTAAACAATACGGTACATAATGTACGCGTATTAGCCCGGCATTCTGTTCCGTCACTGGACGCGGGGCTAAATAATTCAGCCGTTAAAATATCGATGTGCAGTGGTGCGATCACACTGCGAATGCCTGGAATATTTCGAAAATTTCCCTCGGACTCGCCCGAATCCGGCGACCGTTGCACGCTCAGGATATCAAAATATAATATGCCACTCTACTATGATAATAGATTATTATTATTATTATTATTATATTAATACTCTGTCATAATATGAATAATAATAATAATAATATTACCTCGAACGGGAGAGTGTATCAGGGGAATGTATAATAATACGCTACGGTTTCGGTCACAACAGCAGCTGTTACGAGTGGAAAATTTTAGAGGGGGGGGGTACAGTGTGTGGTCAACCTCCCTCCTGATCTCCTGAGGTAGAAAACGTTATGATTTTGAATTTTCGTACGGTTACTATATTGTGTTTTTCGTTTTAAGTCAACACTAAATACGTATTTCTGTCCATTGCACATTGGATCTAAGTAGGAATTATTATTTTTTTTTTTTTTAATAGTTAGTGACTATTGAAATACATTTTTTTGTTACAATCATCAAATTTTCGACATTTTTGCAACTAAATTCCCCTTTCACCCTCCCTTTTAGCGCAAACCTGGCAACGATATTACTACTACGTTTTGACTCGACTTTGGGTCACTCTACGTTTGTTGCCTCTACTCAGGACCTTAAATTGATTGGAAACAAACTAATAACTTTTTTACCGTCGCGTTGTACTTATTTTTTTACAGAACACTAGTATGTTTTGAGGATTTTCGCTGAGATATTTGTCGTTTCATCCCCTTCGAAAAATATGCTCGGGCACGTGCCATAGCGTTCGGTTACCCGGCAAGACCAAAGTTAGGTACGCAGTGGAGTATTTTCAAATGGGGGGGTCCAGAATTTAAACAGTAAATGTATATGTATAAATAGTAAATTATAAAGAGTCTACTCATAGACGCGATTAGGGTGGTTTCAAGGGTTAAGCCCCCCCTCCCCCCGAAAAAAACACTCAAAGACCCGGATTTTTTGAAAATCTTATAAGTTTAATGTTCTTTGGGCTGCTAAACCAATCGAATAAACACTTAAGTCTTCCCATCCCCCGTAAAAAAAAAAAAAAAAAAAAAAAAATTGTTATCCTGTTTTCGTCAATAGTTCTACACTGAATCTATTAAGTTTTCAATTCGGAACCCATCTCCCACCTCTTTCGGTGCATTATATAAACTTTCATACTTATTATATGACACTTAATTTGTTTCCGTATCATTTGCCTAGTTGATTTTTTTTTTTTTTAGCTCTAAGGGGGAGGTCTAGTACCCTTAGTACTCACCCCCGTACGTGACACGCCGTTATTGTCCGACGAACCGTCACGTAAGACGGGGTGGAATCGACGGACCGCGAAAACCGTGTTTTTACGGGATAAACGGTATCCGCGGTATACCCTTGTCGGATAATAGCCTTCTGTCGTTCATACGCCTACGCGATTAGCGACTCGATTTATTGTTCACACCTCGCACGTGCTCCGACAGACACGTCCGTCCGTCTCACGCTCGGTTGATCGCCCGTCGACGATGATATTATATTTTCCCTCCGCTCGACCGCCGCATTCTCTATTTCGACGGACCGAAGTGGAATTTTCGTCAAAATATCTCGTTTTTTTTCCCCGTTTGCGTGCACTTGTAAAGTCCGTTTGGGAGGGGGGGGGGTAAAACGAAAACACTAACAGTTTTACAATGATATATTTTATTTTTAGAAGCTAGTGTTTGTGTACAATGACGTTTATTTATTTATTTATTTTTTTTTTCGTAAATAATTTTACTTAGAAATAATACTTTTCCAAAAATCTCGATCGGCAACTTTTTGAAACCGAATTCGCCACTAGATTGTGTTTTAGAAAATTTCTGAAATTCTCAATAGTTTTTGTTGAAAATCTGGAAAAAAACACTATCCGAGATTTGACGACAAAGACTCGGAAACTGTTTTTTTTTTTTTTTTTATCAATCGAAACTGTATGGAAATTTAAATGTAGATAAACAATTAAATGAGAATTATTTTGACACGAAAAAAATTGAAAACGTGAAAAAAAATTATTCGGAAATTTGTTCCTAACACCTTTTTTTCTCATCGAAAAATTTACATTTACTCTTCTCAGTCAATAATGAAATATAAAACTGGTTGAGAAGTAAATATACACTCACACACACATACATTCACGCATATATATTTTATTACAATAAACTAATATACCTAATTTTTTGGGTAAAATCGTTTAATAAACTGAACCTCCTCTTATTGAATAAATTATTTTTCGTTTCTTTAAAATCTAATACACCCATAAGAGTATCCCACTCGAGGAGCAAATAAAACCTAAGTTTAGAAGTACGTCTCCTTTTTTAATTTTATTTGTCTCATAAATCTTGTGACAATATCAACATTACTTAATGAATGTCGAATTTCGTATAAAATGTGAATATATAACAATTGATAAACATACTTAATTACTTAATGTAAAACTGTTGTTCTCTTCACAATATTAACTGTAGCTCCGTTCAGAATCAATTGTGTAGTTGATTTGTGACCGTGTAGGAAGGGGGGAGAGGAAACTAATTTATTTTCTATGCAGAAAGCACTTAGTTTACATTCGATTACCTCAGGCACATTTTCTTGAAAAAGGATCATTTAACTGAATACTTTTATTGCTTTAATTAACAGACTTATATAAAACATAAATGTCACTTGGAAATTAATAGTTTTACTACAAACGAAACGCAATAAATTATCATAGGTTGAAATTTTGTATTAATATTATTATTATTATTATTTTACTTTCTGACCAGAGCTAAGAAGTTAGTGTTTTTACAAGGTTGTTTATTTTTTAATTTTTTTTTTTTTTTTATAAACGCTTTTTGTATAAAAATATTTGCTCAACAGTTTCAAACAGCAACTTTTTAGATCAGAATTAACTTCTAATGGTACTTTTGATACGTAGATTTTCGAAATTCTTAATAGTTTTTCCAATATTTGGAAAAATCTACCCACAACTTGATAAAAATGCTTTTAAAACTTTTTTTTTTTTTTAATCCGAACTTTAAGAAAATTTCGATATTGGTAGACAAAAATATAAGTAATGTTTTAGTGTAAGAATGTGTTAATATGTGAATTTTTTTTTCTACGTTTTTTTCTGTCTATTACATTTAAAATTTAATTTATTCCCCCAATTATTCTTCTGTCTTTTGAAATCGTTATTTGTAAGTCCCATATTATGGAAGTATGCGGGAATGAATCTAATCGATATATTTTTCTTTTTTTTATTCATCAAACTCAGTCTTGTAACCATAATTTAAATAGGTATCGAATCAAACGGAAACAATATTGAAAGGAACTCTCGCTTGATTTACTAAATTTTGGCGTTTTTACAACACTTTTTTCCTGTTTTTGGTTCAGTCAATTGAAAATTTTGAAAAACGACCTGTTCACAATACCACCGGGATGCGAATATTGATCTAAAAAGTTCCTAATGTATGAAACTTTTGGAAAAGTGTTTTTATATGAAAAAGTATCTTCCATTTGAAAGAGCAAAAAAAAAAAATAAAGAAAAAAGAAATCGCTCCACTGAGAATGTAAAAAAATAAAATCAGAGGCCCACGGAGGATGTGAGCGCCCCCGTTACCCCTACACCTTATAAATACACTCTTTAATGTATATGACATTATAAAGTATATACGCCGGAGGGTAGTTCGGGTGTCCATAAATAATGTAGTTCCTAAAAAAAAAAAAAAAATGATCATACATTATCGGACGGTTTAAAATCAATTTAAATCTTTAACTAGATACGTACTTAACGCGACACGTCTTTAACGTTTTTAATAATATTAAACGCGATCGCGAAGACCGGGGGATGAAATGGCGAGTGGGGGATGATAATGTACCGCCCCGGACGAGTCACCCGCGCGTTAGGTCGGCTTCAGAAATATAATATTAGAATAATGCGGTGCCGTTTTTTTTTTAAATTTTTTTCATACCCACCAACTAATTTACAATTCCACGCGCACGGCGAAAATAATATCGAGTACATTATAATAGATCCCCGCAGTGACGACGAGACGCCATTACGTGACGTCATTATTACAACGGTCATAAAAACTCTTCTGAATAAATGATAAAATTTAACGATGAAAAAAAAATTCCGTTCGGTTGAATAATAATAGGTAAAAAACACACATTAATTAACCCGGTAAAGTGTGTAAAATAAAGTTATAATCGCGCTTAGCATTTTTTCGTATCCTGTTTTTTTTTATTTTTTTTTTTATACCTCTATATTATGTCTGTAACAGTGTTTTACCGGTATTGAAAAATTGTTTGTATAAAACCAGTATAATATAATATTATTATTCAAACGTTTATTATCGTCGCAATGATGCGGGAACGGATATAATAATTGAACGATTGAATTTACATACTTACATATTGATATAATATCATGAACACTATGCAATAAAAATAATAATCGATTAAATATATATATATATATATATATATATATATATATTTAGATTCTGAACGAAGTGAAGAAGCTAGTGTTTTTACAATGATGTTTATTTTTTTTTTCTGTATACAACTTTTTGTATAGAAATACTTGTCCAAAAGTTTCGATCAATAACTTTTTGAAACCGGATTTGCTTCTAGATCGTACTTTAAAGAGGTCATTTTTTGAATTTCTCAATTTTCGAATTTTTTTTTGGAAAAAACTACCCAAAAATTGACAAAAACGACTCGGAAACCATCATTTTACTGATCCGAATTATATGAAAATTTAAACATAGGTAGAAAATCATATAAGAAAGATTTTGGCACAAGAAAATTTTGAAAATGTGAAAAAAAAAATTATTTATTTATTATATTATTAACTTCTTTCGTTCAGAATCGTTTTATTGAAGAAATGATTTATCGTTTCATTAGAATTCAATACACCCGTCAAGAGAATCCCACCCGTCATGCGAATTATGTCCGGCTTTTTTTTTTAGATTTCCCAAACGGCAAACTGCACAACTGCCATTTCAAATACTCATTACTGTCATAAATAGCCAAGACCCAAGAATTTTCGTTTTATATAAAATTAATAATATCCGATTGAAAAAATTTTTTTCGTCTAAGAATTGATATAAAAGAAATCCCGGACTAAGAGATATTCTCGAAGAGAGTGGGCGGGGCGTGTATTAGATTTTAATGAAAAAAATGATAAATTATATTCAATAAGACGATTTTGACAGGAAATTTAGTTTATTATTCAGGAAAATTTTATTAGAATAATTTTATCAATTTAATCATTACAAAAAAAAAAAAAAAGAATCCTGGATTTCCATCGCACCATTGGTGTTCTTTGCTTCTAGGGTTCTGAGCTTCTTCTGAGAGTTTATCCAAGACAATTTTACTTATAAAAAAGTGTGTACTTCGCTCGTCGGCGTATTCTTCGCACGTCGGGTGGGATACTCCTGACGGGTGTACTGAATTTTAAAGAAACGATAAATCATTTCTTCGATAAGACGATTTTGAATGGAGCGTCGGTTTATTATGGGTAATTTGACTTCAAAATTAAAATTCCGTTATGATTACAAAAAAATATTCATATTTTACTAGGACCGTTTATATATTTCACTATTAACTGAGAAAAGAAAAAAAAAAAATTAAAAAATTTAGCCTTTCATATTTTCAAAATTTTCAAGCGCCAAAATATTTTTTATATTGTTGTCGATTTGTATTTAATATTTCATAAAGTTCGGACTGAAAATAAAAGTAGTGACCGAGTGTTTTTTGTCAAATTTTGAGAATTTCAAAAAATTTATCTCTTAAAAGTACTACGTAGAGACGAAAAAGTGTTAACAGAAAAAAAATAAAAAATATAAGCCTTTGTAAAAACACAAGCTAGCTCCTGCGCTCTACTCAGAATCTAAAGTAGAACGGGTAGCGCTCCCCTCCCACTTCACAATTCAACTACAACTGTTAATAATCTGTTTCGGTTCAGTGTTTTAAGTTCTGCGGCCGGTAGCCGCTCAAAGTTTTCAAAAGCGGTCCGTGTCTTCACGACCGTTTCTCGTTCGCTGACAGTTCGTTACTTTCATGGTGAAACAGTGCGAAATTCCGTTCGTGTAATATAAATATGTATACAGGGTGATTTTTTAAGCGTGCGTAAAAAGTGACAATTTTCCTTAATATTTAAATTTGAATAATTCAAAAACTACTCATTCAAATTTTAATTTCAATACATCAAAATTTACAGAAAAACAACCCGAATATAATTCCGTAATTAAAATAGCGGGTAGCCGTTTGAAAAAAGATTGTTTTGTATCTCCACAGGACATCCTTAAGGTGACATGAAAAAAATGATTTATGGAAAATATTGGTTTTATAGTAACTTGAACATTCCGGGGAAAATAAAAATCCCAAATTTTGCATTTTTACTGCCAAAAATGGGGTTGAGCACGCTTAAAAAAATCACCATGTATACGTACACTATGAGTGCTGTCCCGTCAAAATAATAATTCTCTGGAAACGTCGTGTCACGCGTTCAGCCGGTGGGCCGGGGGCAGAGGTGTCGTAAAACGGTTCTGACACGGTGTAATTTTAGCGCGCGAGTACCGCGCGTTTTCAAAAACGGTTTACGACGTCGTTATTGTAATATTAATATTATTTTAATGCGTTGTTGTGCGCGTACATAGCTCGTGTAGACGTGAGACGAGTGCGCCCCCCCCCTCCCCCGTTCCTGCACCCCAAACACACCAGAGTCCATTGGCGCGTGGGGGTGAGGGTCGTCATACGTCATAGCCCAGTGAGTTTATAATAATACAATCGCAATAATAATATATCACGGCACCTGCTACGAACAGTGGGCAATGTACGCGATAAATTTGCATAATAATTTACGAAAGCTGTGCCCCCCCCAGTAACGTTATTCGACACGCTGCAGTGAATTGACCGCATAAAGAGTTATACACACCTATTCACACTCGGTCGGTAATCAGCACGTTATTATTACTTATAATATGGTGTGAAAACGAATAGAAAATTTGTCAGCTTCGGTTTGGACCCAGTGCTCGAAATGGGAAAATAATATCGGTAGAGAAATCTCTGTTCGGTAAAAGTAGACTAGGGTGACCCGTACGTCCCGTTTTATACCGGATTGTCCTTTGTTTCGGCTCTGTGCCCTGTAGTTGTCCCGACAAACTTCTCTCAGGACTACTCTTTTTGTCCCGTAATTTCAAGTCTGTCCCATATTAATCCTTGATGTAAGGAATGTAAGAATCTAAAAATGTTGTGGATACCATTAGATAAATTATTATAACAGTAAAATGAATTAACATGTTTTTTTTTTTTTTTAGAAAGAAAAAGAATACAATGTACACGAATAAAGGATTTGAAGAAATTTTAAAAAGTATCAATTTAGTTTAATTACGTTATTCTATGTTTTTCAAAATAATATTTGTATGTGATTAAATTTAATCTATAATAGGTTTAAAAATTATACTTTTTCACGATTTAAAAACATAAAAAAAAAAAAAAAAAGCCGGACATACTTCGCACGATGGGTGTACTTCGCACGACGGGTGGTATTCTCTTGACGGGCGTATTA
>JAIPRM010013425.1:0-11443 GCA_025469315.1 Stegophylla sp. TES_Ste_2020 | reverse complement strand
TCTTTTAATTTATTAAATTTATAAGTTAGCTGGCGTAGTTTTCCTACCAAATTGTGTATGTGTAGATTCCACCGTAAATTTTTATCAAATATGATACCTAAGTATCGCGTACTTGAAACTTCTTTAATAGTTAGACAACTATTTAATTTAGTACAACTCTTACCATCGATACACCTATGTATTTTAATATGATTTAGTGTAGGTAAACTTTTGTAAATTGAAAAGGTCATAAACATTGTTTTATTTTCGTTTAGCGTCAGATTTTCTGTTACATAGGACTCGGTATATATTATTTAATCCAACAGTCGCTTTGTGATGAACCCCATTCCAAGTTTTATCGGTAAAAAGTAAGCAGGTATCGTCGGCGTAAGAGATTAGTGCATAATTTATAGTGCACACTACATTTAAAGCGTAATTTAATTTCATTTTAAGTAAATTTTAACTCGGAGTATATATAATTTATTGCATGTTTTACTCGTGGTTTCCTATTTCTTTATTTATTTTTTATAACATAATGCGAAAATTCGTTTCACCTGTGAAGAAGGCGTTTACTTTTATTTCACCGCGAAATTCACATTTCCATATTATTTTAAAGTTCTATAATTTATAATTCCACATTTTAGTTCAATAATGCAAATTTTGTATATTTAAAACTTTCGTTTGATACGAAAATTAGTTTTTGAAGCCTCGTGTTGACATTTCATTGACGTTTATTCGGTTTATACGTTTTTCGGAGTTCATATTACACGACTTAATAAGTCAAACTCTTTGAAAAAAAAAACTTATTGAAAGGTGGAATAATGTAATAAGAAAACTTTGAAGTTTAGATGATATTGACTACGGACACGAGACGAGTAAAAAAAAAATCAGGCAATCAAAATTCATCACATCAATCTGTTTTTGGTATAATATAACGGAATAATTATTGGGGTGGGGGGAAAAAGTTGTCAAATTATAAGATTTAACTGCGCCTTGTAATAATTATACAGAATAAATTGAATTCGGAAAAAATGCGGTTTTTGATGGATAATAATCGTTTGTCAATTCCATTCGATAGAGTTTTCATAAATTATTTAAATTCTTTTTGGCTTTCACGAAGGAGATACGATCGTATTTCGTGTCGTATAACAATCATTCCCCCCCCCAACTGTCATCGATTCAATCATCAAAAAAAAAAAAGAAAGAAGCCGAACATACTTCGTACCACGGATATTCTTCGCTCCTCGGATTCGATACTCTAGGTGGGTGTATAGAATTTTAAAGAAATTTATTCAATAACACGATTCGGAAGTATGTTGCGAAGAATGTAAAAATATTATAAATATTGATAACAGTTAACAATAATATTCGTAATTTTCAATACGCCCACCATGATTATTTAACCCAAAAGGAGAAGAATATCCATAGTGCGAAGTATGTACGGGTTTGTTGTCTATACTTTACTTTTCTTTACATTATTTATTTTTTTTTTTTCATGTGTACACGCTTTCGTATAAAAATACTTGTCCAAAAGATTTCACCAGCAACTTGTTGAAACCATATTCGCCACTAGTTGATACTTTCGAAAGGTAATTTTTCGAGTTTCTTAACATTGTTTTCTCGGATTTTTGGGAAAAATACCCAAAATTTGAGAAAAAAGCCACGAAAACTATGTTTTTTAATCCAAACTTTATGAAAATGTAAGCCTGAATTGAAAATAATATAAGAAATAATTTGGCGCGAGAAAAATTTGAAAATATGGACATTTTTTCTAACACTTATTTCTCATCAAATTATTTTTATTTTTTAGTAAAATTGTTTTTTGTTTCCTTATCTTTTTTAGAATTTTGTTTTGATTTTAATGCACGCATCGTTTACTACAACTGTCTATTTTAATTTGTACAATTTCATTCTAACACAACAACAACAACAACAACAACAACGAGAAGAAAAAAACATACCAAAATTTATGCAAAAATAGATAAATCAATTATTGTGTTCTTATTTGTGTCATGATATATTGGTCAGTATTATTTGTTATTTTTCCATCTCAATACATTTTCGCATTCTACACAAAATATATATATGTGCTTTTTTTTTTCTTTGTTACGCTTTGTGTTTGTATATCGAAAAATAGTTAAACTTATAATGATCGATGGTTGTCAATATATTATAAAATTAAAGACATTATTACGCGCAACTCTGTTGAGTCATTGAAAAAGTTTCGCGAGTTGGTTGTTCAAAGTTGAGTGGACTTTAAAACAGATATTGTTTACGACGATTATTGACGGGTAATAGTAAAAGTTAACATAATAAATTAACTATGTTGACATGTCAGAACAAAATATGGAACAACACAGCCTTTTGTGCTTATAATAATATACTGATATGTTTCGTGAATTCTTAAAACTCTAAATACATACATGTTTCGTGCCCGCCAAGGGATATTTTATGAACAGAGCTCGAGACTTAATAATACCTTTGCATATTTGTCCGGGAAGTAAAATGTAAATTAATGTGTGTGTGTGTGTGTGTGTGTGTGTGTGTTTCATGGCGTCCGAATTTGAATTTAAGCGCACGTTTTTATTCTTTCCCGTAAACGCATATTTTAAAATATTTTTACTTTTATTTTATTTTTTTTGATTTTTATTGCGTACTTTAAAACGTAAAAACTAAAAATACAATGTATTCAAACGATATTTGTGCATTAAACAATGTCTGAACGGTCATAAGCAGGGCTCGGAAGTTCATGCGTTTGCATGTTTTTACCGAGTGCATTAAAAAGTTGCTGGAATCACATTCTAACGATTTCAAAAATGAAATTTTAGTTTGCATATTTTCTCTTATTTTGAGATTTTCTTTTTTGCATAAATATGTATATTTTAAAATAAAATTGCATTTTATAGTATTTTACTTGTTACATTTTTTTTTATTAGTATTTCATGAAAATGTCGGACTTTGAGAATATTTCAAAATATATTTGTACAGAAATTTGTCTTTGTAAAAACGTCGCTAATATAAAATAAATACCAATATGTTTAAAATTATATTAACTACTTAAATAATTTATATATATATATATATATACAATATACATATATATTCTAATCTATCCTTAATCGTTATTTTCTCCAATACTCTGACAACAGATTCGAAGAACTATTTTATTTGTGGAAGTATTCAACAGGTATCTAATTCCAAGTATTCATAATAATATGATTTAATGATTGTTGCAAATTATTTTTACCAAAAACGAAAATAATTGAACATTTTTTTAAGAAAAATAAATGCATATTTAGCGCATATTTCAGTGATCTTAAGCGCATATTTGCGCTCGAGAAAGTCGGGGGGGAGGTTTTAGTTTCTCAGCCTTCACTATGCTAACGCCACTGATCATCCACAACATTACAGTAATTCATTATAATCAAGTAATTAGTATTAATATTTCAATTAATACAATAATTAAAATCAAATGAGCGTCGATGAAGCTCGGGCGGTCTCCGGGGACACCGCTTTCGGGGAGAAGGGAGAAAGTAAAATATTAAGAGTTTTTTTTTTTTTTTTTTTTTCGAAAAGAAAAACACAAATATACGTCAAATATTTGTCTTTTCGCTGTTATATGACTATATAAAAAAAAAAATAAAAAAATTAAGAAAAGTGTTGTTTTTATAAAGTTTGACTAAAACCCGGTTTAATTGAGTTCAAATATTTCATTTATTTTTTTTTAATTAATTAAATATTTATATACTTACGCGATGGTATCGTGTACACGTTATTTGCTACTATAAAACTATTTTATTTTTCTTTGTTCTTTTGTTTAGCAACTTAAATATAATATTATGTTATGAATTATGTGTCTTTCTGGGGTATAGCAAACGAAAAAGTTTGAGAAGAGATTTTATTTTATTCTTTTTTTGCTTTTTACCTTTCGATATGAGGGATGGTAATATTTTCAAATACTGGCTTATAGAGCGCAGTCATTTTATGTTACGCCGAACCCGAGTCTCATAATTATTATGCGATGTAATTAATGTAATTAATTTAAAGGCTCCGGAAGAAAATAAAAACAAACGAGGAACATAATATAGTGTAATATTATACATAATCTAACCAAAACGGTCGGTCGTCTCTCGCGAAATAAATTAAAATTAAAATTCAGTACACTTCAGTGAGTACACTGTTATCTTTTTTATCGAAACTCTAACATGTTACACGATATCGAAGGCATCCGGTCAAGGGGGGGAGGGACAGTTGCCATCCCCTTGCTTTTTTTTTTTAAGGTCAATTACCATAATCAATATGCATTTATAAAATTTCACAAAATGAACATTTTTTTTTAAATTGAAAAAAAAAATATGTATATATTTTATTTAACTCGATCGTGAATGCCAAAACTAAAAAAAAAACATTGTTTTTTATAGTTTTACGATATTTAATGTTGGGGCCAAATACAATTTCAACTAAGACTGTACTATATTGATAAAAAATAATCAATATTCAAAGGAGCAAAAATCTCAATAATATCTATACGTAATATTCTAATTTTCAGTTTTAAACAACAGTGTTTACTATAATTATTATATTTCTAGTTAATACAGTTATGATTTAATTTTTTAAGTAATTAAAAGAAATGAGTAACTTCAAAACGATGTGGTTGTTATTTATTGAATTCACAGAACCTAAACATTGTATTTTGCAAAAGAATCTAAAACGATCAAATTATCTTACCTAACATTTAATGTGTTTAAAAAAAAAAAAAAAGATTAAAATTAAAATCAATGCTGCTGACTATATGATAAAATTTTAACTAATTATTTCCAATCGATTTATAAATAAAATTTATAATTTAGGTACCTAACTCTATATGCGCAAAGAATAGATGTCTCGAACTATGTACACTGATCGAATACATATTAAAGTGAAACCAAAGAATCAAAAAAAAAAAAAAAAAACTTTGCCGCTCCCTTGAGCCACCTCCATGGAGAGTGACCCTTCATTAGCCGAGGTGTATAAAATATATAACACAAAGTCGTCTTTAATAATCGAATAAACGGCGAATTAATCGACGAATACGGAATGAGTTTTACACTAACGTTATTACAAGTAATATCGTTTGCAACATAAATCTCTTCTTAGCATAATTTCAACACCAAGCGCTCGTCCCGACTGACACAACAAGTCGGACCCTCAAACACAACGTATATAATACATAATAATATATCACATTTGGCGCTGATTGTTGCGGAATCAACAACAGATTTCTAAGTGTGATTACACAACTACTACAGTTATTATTATTATTATTATTATTATTATTATTGTGCTCGTAGTAATGCGTGTGAGACGTGAGTTCACGTCAGGGGATGAATATTTTGCCGCCGGAGAGACGAGTAGTGTCAAGTGAATAAACACATAACGCTTTTCCGTAGGAGACGGGGTAAACGACAAATACAAATTTATTATTCTTCGATGGCAAAAAAAAAAAAAAAACTAAAACGAGTATACTATTTAATACTTGGCAAAAATAATATATGAAGACATATATTCATGAGTCATACGATAATGTTCTTAATTTTTTTTTAATCTATCATCGCTTAACGACATGCACTCACTTTTACTGTATAAATTTTTACAAAACTTAAATTATTAGGTTTCACTGATTGCCCTGAACTCGTTTCTCTAATCCGATTTAAAATAAATTCTAGTTGTACACGTGATCCTGAACCTTTTTTTTTTTTTATAAAATATATTCCAATTGGAACTATATTATTATGAATAATTGTCCTGCAAACCTTTTAACGACTGCAGGTAATACATTTATTTTCGACTACTATTTTAGCGGTCCTTGAATTTTGTATAATATTTAAATTGTAAATTGTAATTTCAAAAATTATTCTTGTTTTAATTTTAAGTCTGTTTACAATTTAATTTACAATTGAACTTTATATTACCATTTTGTAATAGGACTTACAGACGGTATATTTGAAATAAATAAATAATATGGTGTAACTGTATGGTTCCATTTATGTTAACAGATTCGAAAAACTAAAAAACGTACTGATTAATTTCTTATATATATATATATATATGATTGTAGAGTTCCTAGAATAAAAAAAAAATATATATTGTAACAGTTGACTCCATATTATTGACTATATTATATGGTATTGAAAAATATTTACTTACTTATTTTAAAATAAACATTTTATTCATATTAAATATATATTATATACAAAAATATACACCAAGGTGAACGCAAACTCAGGACTGTCTTCTTCAATTTGTTTTTAAGGAAGTTGAAAATATTATTTTTCGTATGAATCCTAACCATGTTCGGGCATTAAAAAAGACACTTTTTAAATTTACTTTTATAATCTATAGTATGCGGTTTATTAATAATCAATGACAATACTACAGATAAATAATACGATTTGAAACTGAGGACTCTGTTCAGACACGAGGTTTTAAAATCATGGAACTCAATATGGACTGTAAAAATGGTACTTTCTAAATTCAATTGCGCGTCCCGTTAGAATCGAATTTATCTCTTTTTTTTTTTTTTTTTTTTTTTAAGAGTATCCTGTTCAAATAAGGACAAGACTGGGTGTTTTTGTTATTTTGAAATAATACTTTCTTTTTCAATTTTCCCTTAAACAAGCACACAATTCTGACGTACCTGTATTTTGTATATAATTCAAAGAATAATTTACCCAAAATCGTCTTTTTGTTCCTTTATAGAAAATGGTTCTGTTTTGGTTTGTTTCGTGGTCATATAACAATATTCGTGGAAAACAAAAATATCAGTAAACGAAAAAAATAAAAAAAATAAAAAACAAATACATAACGTTTTTTTGTATAAATTTATGTTGACACGAAGATTTGATACTCGAATTTTACAATGCGAGTTCAAAAAATATTGTCACAAATTGGCAGCGGCGCATTTAATGTAGAAACGGCACAAATCAAAAAAATTTTATCAAAAAAATGTAATTATTACAGGTTATTATTACTTTTCTTAGAGACATGATTCGTGTTGATATAAACGTTATAATTTATACGTTTGAGAAAATATTTTCTTCATTTAATCAGTAGTTATTAATAATAATCTCGCTGGGAAATAAACCAATTTCTATACTAAAATACCCCTTTGGGCAATCCAGAAAAACTTTGTTTCATAACGATTTGAATATTCGATTATTTGTAAGGTTTGTATTTTGGTTTTGAAGTTGACAAATGTCTCTCATTCATCAACTTATCGATTTCAATAAACAATAAAGACACAGCGTTATTATTTGAAAGTCCATAGTATTTCAATTTATTTGCTTTTCACCAGTACGCAGTATTTCAAAATAATGTCTATTATAAATAAACAACTACGATCAGTGGGCATACTTGTAATTTTCTCCATAGAAATGAATTTTTGATTTTAAAATGTAGACAGGAAATAAAGGGTTAATATCTGCGCCCCCCCTCCCCCATAAAAATACTACCAGTATAAACAGTATTTTAACGTAGTAATTTAAGTATTTAGAAGAAAATCGATAATAATCAACTTGGCCACTTTTGTGACTTTATCCCTTCGAATTTCACAAAGCAGAATCAAACAAATCAGACGCTTAAAAAAAAGGGAAGTAAAGTATAGACAAGAAAGCCGGGTATTCTTCGCTCCTCGGGTCAGATACTCGTGGTTGGTTTGTAGAATTTGATAGAAACGATAAATCATTTCTCCGATAAGACGATTCTGACTGAAGGAAGTTAATTAGATAAAAAACAATAGTAGTCGTAATTTTTAACACACCAAGAGCATGTGGCCTAAACAGCGAAGAATATCCGTAGTGTGAAGTATGTCTGGCTATCTTTTCTATACTTTATTTCACTTTCCTTTCCTTTATTTTACTTCACTTTACTTTACTTTACTTTACTTTAATTCACTTTTCTTTAGATTATTTTACATTACCTTACTTTATTTTTTTTTTTTTTATTCAATAAATTAAGAAAGGAGAAAAAATTAATGTGAGAAAAAAAGTGTTAGAAAAATTTCATAATTTTTTTCAAATTTTCAAAATTTTCTTGCGTTAAAATGTTTCTCGTATTATTCTCTGTCAACGTTTAAATTTTTATAAAGTTTCAATCATAAAATGATGGCTTTTTTTGTCAAATACTGGGCAGTCCTCCAAAAAAAAAAAAATAATAAGAATAATAATAAATAAAAAATAATGAAGAATTGAGAAATTATAAGTAAAAAATTATTCACATGAAAAAAGAAAAACAAACATCATTTTGAAAACACTGACTTCTTCACTTCGTTTTTTAAAATAACGTTTTTTTAGACAGCTCTAAAGAAGATCTAAAAATACATTTTTTAATGACGAATTTAAATCTGTTTTCCACATTCCCAATGCGCCACTAAATTAGTATACCAAAATATTGCTATTTTAAGTATGTGACAGGCGAATGCTTAACATCACCACTTTCAGTCCCCTCAACATTGTTCCTTCGACACTTATAAATTACAAAATCTGATCGAACTATTTAGATAAATCGTAATTGTAACTAGTTAATACTTATGTGCACAAATATTTAACCAAAAAAGAAAATTAGTTTGGAAATTCATTAAATAACTTTTGTCGTATAATACGAGTCATGGAAAACATTTCCATGCGTTTTGAATTATTCGGTTTTGCTTCTTCACACAAAAGTTTCGGTCGTTGGATGAGTGTAAACGCACATTGTAAATTTACTAAACTTCGAGAATAAATCGTTACACAGTTCTAAAACGTTTTGTTGTCACAGAACTATCGCAGCATATATTATAATTGCGTATTATAATAATATGTTGAATGTAAAAAGTGATTAATGTTAATTTAGTATTGTAGTAATGTGCATTAAATATATGAAATATATTACTAGAGTATAATCATACATCAACTGTATCTGAAAAACTACTAAAGTAGTAATTCTTTTTTTTTTTTCTATTATGATTCTGCTGCGGACAAGTTGGAGTCATTTCATATATTGATAATGTATCCTCGTCTGGAGAATTGTGGAGAAAAATTACCCGTAATTAAGTACCATTCAATCAAAATTTTCCACTGGAAATATATCCTAAACATCATGTTCAAATCATGTTTTCAGAAAAATAAACATCATTGCTCTACTCAGAATTTAAAATATTAAAACACATGTTGAAAGTATCTGACCTTTCGATATTAACAAACTAATATTTAAAGTATTGTAAATTTAAAAAAAATTCTTTTTATGGAGAAATTACAAGCATGTCAGGCCACCCCCCCCCCCATAAATACGCATCTAGAACATATTGTGGTGCTGTTGCAGAATTTATAACTTAGGAGTTCAAAACTATTACAGTGAAACTTTCGTATAACTAACTTCTACTAGACGAATATTTTTCTGTTCAAAGATTCTTTTTTTTGTTTTTAAGAACTATGACTTTTATTGTTAATTTTATGTAAATTTATTTTCATTTAACGAATCTTATAATACTTTTATAAAACGCATAAATTATTATAAATTAAAAAATTAATCGTAAATGATTTTCAATTGTCAATAAATTTTAAAATTTAAAATAAATCAATAATAGTATAAAAACATATATATGTTGTCAAATGATATACTCGTAGTATACAGATGCGTTTTTTGACAAAACAAAATTTTTATAAAAAATCTGCAATTTATAAATAATTAATAAGCTAACGACACTCACTGATTATTTATTTCAAGTTAAGATTAAAAATTAATTAAATAAGGCCGAATTGCTTTTTAATTATAACATATAAGTGCATATGTATGAAAGTTTTAATGTATTATTTTACAACACAATCTTATGTTGACATTAATTTGCAATATATATATATATATATATATATATAAAACAAAAATAGAAATACATTTCATTGTTATATAGGTAAGTATAAAAAATTATCACTGGTGACGTAGGTCCACGTGGACGGTTCTGACATTTATAAAAAAAAAAAAAAAAGAGCCTTTGCAAAAAAAAAGGACTGAAATAAGAATAGAGTATAAAAATCCGTGAAAACAAAAGCCTTGAAAAATAAAATAAATTTTTAGTCTCATTTGTACTAGGTAAGTTAATCTCGACGTATATTATATTATAAACTGTATACAATGGTAGAGAATGTTCAAAATGCAATGCATATATTTTAATTCAATTAGAAAAATGAACGTATGAAATGTGCTGTAGATCAAGTGAAATTGGCATTGGGTTATACCGGACAGTATGCAGGCAAATAACCAAGTCAGAGACGTTTAATTAAAAACCAATTTAAATTATAATTAAATTTATGTTTATATTAAAAATTTCGTTTTGCGTAAAAAATAGTGTTGAAACATAACATTATAGTTTTGTTATGTATTATTCACTTGCAGCGATTTGAGGCGTTATAAAAGAATAATACCTTCATAGGCGTGCCCCCATAGGGGGTGCCAAGGGTGCGCAAGCACCCCCGGATCCATTAACTGGGGCCCTAATTGTAACATTTAGAACAAAATTTGAGTTGTCGCGTTTGTACTAGAGCATAATTGAAAAACAAAATTTGCTAAAATTCAAACACTATTCATATTAAAATTAAGTTAATATTTTCAGTTCTGTAGAGTTAAATTTATATTACATACTTAAAATGCTATAATTTATTAATATTTATAGATAACTATGTAATAAAGTGAAAATTATTAAAAATAGGTACCTAAAGTCGAGTACTTACACACGATGTATCATTAGATTATACAAATCTATGTATTATAGTCTGCATGGATACATTAACCAAAGAAATAATATGTTGTATCGATTATAATATCATTGATTAAGGAAATGTATTTTTATTTTCCTGTTGCTAATTCGAACGATAATTAGTATTTAATTAGTAATAAATACTAGATGAGTGAAATGGCACATCTTCCCAACCGAACATTTATGTGTAAATAAATACAAAATATGTTATTAATAAACTTTTAATAAACTTACTCAATGTATATATATATATGATTGTAAAAAAAAAAAATTTGCAATATAACTTAATCTAACCTACATTGCATTTAATTGACAACAATTTATGTTTAAAATAATTTAGGCCCCTAATTTATAATGTGCACCCCCCCCCCCGAAATAAAAGTCTGAGCAAGCCTATGAATATCTTTAATGTGTTTTTTTTTTTTTTTTTTTTACGACAATTGTGCATGTCTTCGTATACTATTATTAACTCATGATTTACGTGTTTTCGTAATGTTATGTAAATGTAATTAATTTTACTGAAATTTCTCAACGTTATTAATTAACATAATATTATATAATTGTATTTATTTTTTCGGTCATATAGTAACTAACATATTATAATATTATATTTTCTTCGGTCGTGTGTGAACTAAAATAAGTATTTTTTTTTCCTGTCCCGTAAGAACTAACACATAACTCTCATCAGTCGTGTAC
>JAIPRM010013424.1:0-11443 GCA_025469315.1 Stegophylla sp. TES_Ste_2020 | reverse complement strand
TTTTTTATTTTAATCAACATTCATAAATACTGGCATAAAAATATTTTACAATTTGTAATAACCAAGATAATAGTAGTATCATTATAGATAGTATCTATCGTATAAACATATATATTTAAAGTATTTTGTGATGGAAACGAAAAGTATAGAATTTTATATGTGTACAAAACTTTTTTTCATTTAATCCAATTTATTTAAATGTAATTAAATCATATTTATATTTGATAATACTTTTTTAACAAACTAAATTACAATTCCATTTTATGCTTAGAAATATCCTTGTAGGTTTCATCAGCAATATCCAAAAATTAGCATGACTTTCTACCTCAATAATGATTCTAGTTGTATCTATATTAAATTTACGGAAGTAAATATTTTATTTAAATAAGAACAATATTGAAGTTCTTAATAGAATAAATACTTAATAAAATAAATACTTATGTTATTTTAAATTTTTGATGTGTGAGGTAGAGAACTACAAATGAAAATAATTTCAAAGTAATTTTAATCACGTCACGTATCGTACGCGTTTATGTGAAACGGGCCTTAATATCATTTAGTTTCCTAGAAAACCGCGGCGGCGGCGATGTCAGCAATAACAGTCGCCCAGTAATCAAGGGTGCCGGAACAATGAGGGCAGACAAAATAAATATCGTGGGGACAGAGTCCCTTATATTTTCATTTAGCTCACCATTCCCTAAATATTATTCTATAATTTTGTTCAGCAAATAATATATTATATCTGTTTGTAATTTAAAATACCGAATATCAAATTAATTGACAGAAAAATAGATATGAACTTTATTTACTATCTCTCATTCCAGAAAAATTAATTTTATTTTGATACTCATTATTGTCAATTATAGTGTAACGTAGATTGTCATATTTGCGATAATCTATTATTTGTAGGTCATGTACACAGGTACAGAAATCAGAAAATAAATGGTATTTGTTTGGTAAATATTTGTAAGAAAGAAATGTAATTATACTTATGTACACATTTTTTCGGCATAGGTGCTATAAAATTGGAAGCAGAGATTTAGCAACAAAATATAAACACCCATATTTTTGCATCTATGCCCTCTAGAAAAAAGCTTGAAATATTTTGCCCCCACGGCAAAAAAAAATCGTTCCGACGCCCCTCCCAGTAATTACATATTGTTATTATTTTAAAATATTAAAATATGTAGTTTTTATAATAATTTAGAGACCTGATTTGTGCACGCATTCGCTCTTTTTTCCGGTTCATCATCGTAAGCGCGTAAACGAGCACGTTTTTCCCGCGACGTCGGGATTAAATCAACAACAATCATTTATAGAGTATATATTTTCGTGGATTTGATTTTTTTACCGCGTAACCGACGATTTCAACGCCATATTTACTCGCTTTTAATGCATATTTTGTCGTTTTTTTACTATATTCTCGTAACTGAATCGGTTTAATAATAAAAAAAAAAAAAAAAAACATTTTTGAACGAGAAATTTTCTCGTTGGCATTTTACATGAAAAAAAATTTAAATAAACATTAAGTTTTGCATTCAAACACTTGCGTTCGTATCGACAAGATCACACTATATGATTAATACTACGTCTATAATTCGGAAACGTTCGTTATAGCGGCGTACATAGGACTTTTTCATTAGGATAATATGTAATAAATCATTTTCATGCTTACCTGATTGTAAGCAATCTACCCACAATATTGAGATTATAGTATGCGATATACCTGAAATTACGACCTAATAAAAATAAGTTACAAAAATATTAAAAAATAATAGTAATTTTATAATAACCAAATATTTAATTTACACGATTAAATACATTTGTTCAAAAATATTCAAAAAAAAATTAATTAATTATGCTTGTAATAAATTACTATACATATTTCGTAAAATCATTTCAAAAAAATTTTAAATTTATAAAGCTAATGCTATGTCTCTCAAAAAAAATCAAAGGTATCAGCTTCATTTCAGTTAATTCCTCTTCTATGATTTATTGATAATATATATATTATATATTTACTAAATAATGTAACTGTAATTTATTCTTCAATTACCGTATTTCACAATTTTTGATAGGTCTCCATAGACTTTCTATTCTTTGACTTTTGAGTATGAGTATTTATCACATTATCTACAGAATTATCTCTATGATTTACGTTTTTTAAACAGCGTAACAGAAATTTATTTAATGCATTGTGTATAACATCTTTATTGCAGCTGGAGGTAGATCGTATACAACCGGGTATCCATTATCGTAATAAATTATATTGTATTTATAATATAATTCATAGGTAATAGAAATGTACGATTTTTATAATTTAATACAATGTGCAAATCGATACCAAGTTATACGAGTGTGGTTTGGTACCATTGATCAACGACAGTAAAACATTGTTGAACGAGAGAAAACTTTCTATTGCCAATAACAAAAATATAAGTATTGTCAGATACAACACGCGATCTATTGATCACTTGAGCTGAATATAGTACAAGGATTTTTGTACGGTTCGCTTTTTCAACATCGATTAGCGAACAATTTATTGAGAAAAAGAGGGGAGTGAAATTGAAGACACTTAGTTCCTCTCAGCTTCATTGAATTCGTTACTGGTTCGTTGGTTCTTTTGAAGTTCCTATTCGTTGTCTCTTTTAAACGCCCTTATTATATAAATAGCAAACGATTGCGTGATTTAAGCTGCTATCGAATGGATTCGATTTCCAAAAGTTCTAGCAGTCAAGACGTTTCCAATGGAAATACTCGCAACAGTTCTAAATAGTCGTCGAGTTTCCCTCTACTCGCGCCCCACATTGGACACCCGTAATAGCGTTGTTATTGCGTCGATACAACGTAATATACAATATGGTATACGAATCACACGGGCGCCGTCGTCGGCCGCGTCACAGCCTCCGCCGTCGCTCAGTGGACCGCTAGGGTGTCGTACGAAAATATATACAGAGATAGTACATCCCTCGTAATCGTGCGCGCGTGAGAGGACGCCGCCCCTTCAATTAGCTACGGCGGAAAGGGATTTTCGACCGGAGGCCGAGTAATTCCCTCGAGCATTGTACTGTACCTACACATATATATATACACGTGTATATAAATACATCTAATGTACACACACACACACACAAACAGAACGTTTCCGTTTTGTACATACAGACGTATATATTATGTGCGCGAAGGTATAGAATGCGCGGGCAGGGCGTATATAAAACTGCAATTTGCGGGGCGAGTGGTGGACAAGTGGCGGTGGCGGCGGCAGGGACGGCACTTGGTCCCTTTACTACTGCAAAACCTTAAATCTATATACACGAGCGTAGTGGTGTGCACAGTTTGTACGTTTGTGTGTGTGTTTGTTGTACGCCGCGATCATCGTTGAATACAAATAAACCGCTGCTGACTTATTGCCAATTATCCGAAGTTAATCTGTCACGAATAAACTTCCGTCGCAAACGTTTTCGACCCTTGGCTCGACCGAAACCCTCTCGCGTCAAATTATCTTCGTATCGATCGCGTGCGCGTGACGACGAGTGTCTCTCTCTCTCTCTATTATACACACACACACACAAACGTACATACCCTTTATTTATATATAGAAACACACAAACACGCATCTCAAACGTGTGTGTGCGTGTGAGCAATTTTCAGACTTCACGGTACTTTTTTTGGGAGGGGGGAGGGCAGGTATTGTAACGAACCGCGAGAGGAATATAGAAATAAATTACAAATTTTTTTTATTAATTTTAATTATGATTCACGGGAAACATTATTTGCGAATAATATACGTGTAACTGTCATTGTAAGGGTTTTCAAGTTTCCATTAAATTAGTGCTAATTTTTACACGTTTACAACTATATACGTTTTATACAATCTATTGGTATTTTAGAACTTTTAAACCAAGTTGGTAAACAAATACAACAAAAGACATTTCGAAAACATTTATGAGTAACATTATATTTGTAATATATTAAATTCTTGAAAAATTAGTAAGTAAACTTATTTCAACCCGGTATCTTGCATATCATTCAATGGTAAAATATCATTCGTTTTACAGTAACATCTCCGAAAGTATGTACTGCTATTTCAATATTATTTAAAAAAATTCCTTCAACAACGGTAAGTGTGAATGGTCGTTTTCATAGTGTTGTATTATTAAGAATATGTAAATATGTCATAGTATTTGTGTATATAATAACTGTAGTGTAAGTTTTAGCCAAGTAAGTAGTTTTAAACTGTGGGAATTAGCCAGTAAGAAAAATTCGTCAATGAAGCAAAATGCTGCCGAGACACAAAAAAAAATAATGTATGGGAACTAGTAACTAAGCAAAATCGCACGGGTGTAGGTTTAAAATTTTATTAAACAATAATAATAATCAAATAATTAAAGGTGACGTCAGAGAATGGGGTCTCGATGACGTTCGTTTTGGGTCGTCTTTGAATCCAAAAAGACGATCCAAAATTAGTCTTGGAATGAGACACGTGTGGGCACGGTGAAGTCCACACTAGTTTGGAGTCTGGGTGTGAGACTCGTTTCGACAAGAGATTTTGTCGAACCAAGTAGTCGGACTCCTTTTCTGACGTCAAGTTTTTTTTAGTATTATTTTTCCTGAGTTTAATATTTTGTTTTAATTTTATTACGTTTTTATTAATAAAGACAAAGGGATAAAATGTAGTTTTGGTTTTAATATTTTTTTTGAGTTATATTAATAATTATTCTTTTTTTTAAAAAAAGACGTCTTTATTACTATAACAAAATTATATGTCGTAACGAAAGAATTTAAAATATATTGGAATTACTAAAAGTATTTCTGTATACGAATAAAGCTTTTCCCGTATACGACAATAGGTAGAATTATTATAAAAGATATTTAACAATCACAATGTCATAATATCGCTTAAATAGCCAGGCGTTACTTTCAATCGAACAAGAAACAGCACAAAATATGAACTTTAAACATTTAACTGATAAGATTTCTGAAAATAACAGGAAAGAAGAGATTTTAACAAAATTGATCGGACTTTACTTTAAATGTTAATGAAATATTTTAATTTGATTATTTTAATAAGTTATTCAAACTCCACAAAAAAATAATAATAATAATAATAATAAAAATAATTGTTTAATAAAAAGTAACTATACAAATATATAACAGTACACTAAACATTTTTCTAATTATTTAATTATTTATAGCATGTAATTGGGAGGCGGATTTAGAGTCTGGTGATAAATTTTGTGGGCGGATATATGGTCTCATGTACTCTTCCCCCACATTTATAAAACTGAGAGCACTCTCGATTATTTAGTTCCGGGAAATTAGAAGGTCTAATTACTACATTAAAAAATATATAAAAAACCTTAGAAAATACAAATTGTTCTCCATATATTTTTTCGTCGGAAACTTAAAAAATTATGGTCTGTCGAAACTTCGTTATTATAAGACTAGAAAAGTATGACCATGAAAAAATTTTTTGTAATTGTAATTAGTAACTGAAAACGTCCAAACAACATACTTAATTTAATTAATCCCATCGATTATTAATTAAAATGTAATTGTAATTTATCAGACACAATGTTCGTTTTCCTTTGTTAAGATTCTTCATTTTGTTAGTTTTTCATTGTCAATTTAGTCAGTTTGCGTACAATTATAATTACAGTAAAATCTCTAAATAGAAAATGCCTCTAAGAAACATACATAATTTTGAGAAAATGCCATTTTAATTACTTTGCTAAGAAAAAAAAGAAAAAAAAACTATGAACACCGGAGACACGTTTAAATTAGATTTTGAACATTGTTTTAGTAAATTAAGAATAATAATAATTTTTTTGGAACGCGAAGATAAAAGACTACACTAGAGTGAAAATCATATGTTAGTAAAATAAAATTAAAATAAATTTTTTATTTTAGAATGTATTTTAAGGGCATATTTTGATAATTTTTAGTGCATAAAAACTTATCTAATAGGTTTTTAGGGCATATAATTGTCAGCCATGATTATAATTATAATACTAATATTGGTACTTATAAAATATTTATGTACCTACTAAATACATTTTTTTTTTTTTAACAGAGAATTTTAATTTCGGGAGCCCATATTTGGTTAGACTGCAGTTAAGATGTCTGTAACCACTCTCCGATTCACACGAACGCGATAGACCCCCCCCCCGTACCTACTTCCGAACAGTTCACTGCTACTGCTGGCAGTTATTCAGACGAGAGAAAAAAATCAAAAGTACACACACACACAAACTCTGAGTAAATTTGATCGATTTACAGGCGGACGGACACACGTTTGTCGGTCTCTCACTCCTCCCGTGTGAGACTACTACAAGACAGCCACTGCCCGTGTTACTGTTGGGATCAGATACGAAGACGAGTGACGGCATTAATTCATCATCGTGTCGAATTCGCTTAACATAAATTTACAATTCGTTCCCGGCGAGCGGAAGCCGCCTTGTCGAGACCGGACGGTGAAAGCACCGCCACCACCGCCACCCACAGCCGTCGCGACCAGTGGATTTTCGTGAGACCCGTACGACATACAGGAATCGTTTAGGATTACGCGTGTATATTATATTTTATGACGTGTGAGACGTGTATTCCGGCGAAGAGATCGACGACGGGCCAACTGCGCGTTTACGCAGCATAAAAGTGTCGGCGTGAATACGATTTTTTTTTCCAACGGGAGTGGTTTTTACATACTACCGTTTAATTCGTTTACGGTTTATAAAAACATATATTGGGCGGAACACCTCTGCAGGAATTTTCGCGACCGTGCAAACAGGACGGCCAAAGTCAATTTCGTGTTAATGACAGCGGTGGAACGTCTATTTCAATACTATATTGCAGGGATGGCCAAATTGTGGCTTACTTATTTGTAATAAGTATTTGTCGTGGTCACATGTGACAAATACAGAACAATTAGTCAAGAATCTAGATTCTAGAAACACAAATATATTATAATAACATTAATGTTATACAGGGTGGGGCAGTGAAACGAGTGATTTTGAAATAACAACTATAAAAAATTAGCTAATAACGTTTAATAAATTATTATTTACACTACTTTAACATATGTGAAATAGCACTAAAAAGTGTAAATTATTTATTTAATTCCATCAATGATTTCAGGAAGATAACCTCCTTCTCGATCTCGAAGCAATAATTTCTCCCTCTCCACACAAAATACACTTTTAATATTTTTCTAATTATCAAGTACCCTAATAAAGCATAGTTTTCTCTATACTCCCACGAAATCGGCAGTACCTTTTATTGACCAAAGAGGTTGGAAATAATTATTTTTGTATAAAAGCCAAAAATCACAATTCCGGTGAAAAAAGATTATTAAATTAATTATGAATTATTAACAAATATATTTAATTAATTTTCATACCAATTCTAAAGTAAAAACATTTAAAAAACTAACTGTTACAAATAATATCGTAAACAGAATAAAAATTAATATTCGAAATTTAAATTAACACTACCGAAAAATTGTAAAAATCCAGTTATTGCTTTTTGCGGGGGGTGGGCATATCCCTATATTTAGTTGCTCCGAGTTTGACATCATCTCATGAATATTAGTGTAAAAACACATTAAAAATTAATACTTTTTAATGCCATGTTGCATATCTTAAAGTGGTGCAGAGAATGTATTAAAAAATTACTCCATAATTTTTCATTGTTATTTTAAAACCACGAGTTTCATAATATTCAAACAGTTTATTAGTAAGTTATAAATCATCAATTACTATATATTTCAAGATTGGCTAATGGGACTATGATTTGAAATTTCCCCATAAGATTTTTTTTTTTATATAATATTCTGAGTAAGATTTTTCTCAGTTATTTGAGTATTTATACTATATATTTTTAAATGGTATTTCATTCGAGTCTGCGGCAAACGCAAATCTCGCCGATGAAGTCACTCCACGTTCCATACGAACCGCGTCATATTATTATTATACCGGAAAACGCGTTTCGTATATATATAAACGCAAATATACACCGAATGAAAAATAATAGGTGTATCGTTTACACGGTATGAGTTATATAATGCAATTACACAGATTATGTGTAACTAATTATAGGTATTATGTCTCTTGTAAATAATACCGTCTCATCGTTTTGTACTGCGGCACGTCTTGTTTTACATTTAACGATATAATATTACATCGTCCAACGGTACTAACGCTATTAATCGATTGACTTATCGTATATTGAACGAAGATTAAGTAAGATCATCCGAGAAATAATATAATAATGCATTTACACTTGTAAAAATTACATAATATATTATTATAACACGAATTCTCTGGTCGATGCCGGATCTTATATTTTGATGGTTAAGGAGCAAGAATTAATTTCGAGGCCACTGTCGAAAGGAGGATCTCAGAATTTGTCCGCAAAAGGTGGATAACTTATGGACAGATAAAAGTTCAAATTCAAAAAAGTACTATCAAACAGTGGTTCAACCAAGGTATGTGTCTCTACACCCCTATTTAAGCCGTAAATTTATGGAAATTCTATTAAATTATCATAAATAGATTGTCTAGAGTAAACATTATGATAAAAAACAGTGGTTATTTTTTTTTGCGTGCACTGAGACATATTTTGTGCAGTGATAAAATTAGATGTGCAGTAGAAATCGTTACTTTGTACAGTAAACGAAAATCAGTTGATATTATTTTTTTATTCTATACAATGAAAAGAAAATATAATTAATGCATAAACTAAAGTAAAAACCTAATTGTTTCAATATGCATTTTGAAAATAGATCATGTATTGATTTAGTTTGATAATAGTATGTTTATGGGATGTGCAGTCAAAAAAATCATTGAATAAAAACCCTGATAAAAAGTAAAAAAAATTTTTATTTTATAATTTTTATTATTTAAATTAAATAATAAATTTTTTATTAAAAAAAAGTAATATAAAGTTATCTGATTGATATCCATAGTTACGTATCTGTAACGTTTTGTGAAAGATCGTTTTAAAAAAACATATTTCAGAAATCCATATTCTCGAATATTCGCCTCTAAATTTTAATCATCTATTATCAATGACGTTTTAAAAAAAACAACTCAGAAAAAAAGCTATTCGATTTTTCAATAAGACATTTTTATTTAACTGATTTCTGTTTAATTACGTTCATTGCAATTTTTATTTAAGTAGATGCATTCGTTAGAGTTGGTAAATCATCTCCCTTAAAAATGGCCAGTCATAAAAATAAATGCATTTTACCAACCCACTCACTGATTTCAAAAATTGTTTTTTAGCAATATGCATGATTGCATACTGAAGACGATATTGTTGATAATACTTTCCGTCTAATCATATTCCGATCAAAAATTATATAGCTCATTAATTTTGCAAAAAAAAATTATATTCTTCTCAACAAGTTTTATATCTCACAAATAGTTTAGAACAGAAAAAAAAATTGACAAAAAAAAGTGCTAGAAAAAGAATTTTCAAAAATTGGTTGCAAATTTGATTTTTGATTACGATCACCTCAATTTTCAACAAGTTATCCACATTTATCTACCAAATGGCATAACTATTACCGAAGAAATAGGGGAGCTTATCTCCTAAAACTATCAAAAACATGTTTAATACTTTTTCCGAAAAACAAAGAAAAACTGCAAAAAAATTGGTATATTAACTATGCATAGTACAATAAATACGTATTAAATTTATCACATAATTCATGATAAATAAGTGTTGTACAGTTGTTAAAGTACTTAAATAAATTTTTGTTTTTCAATTGTTAACTGATAATCAATTACACGTTGATATAAATAATTTTGGAGGTTTGAAGTATTATCTTTGTGATCGGTATAGAAGAGGAAGGAGAGACGGTCTTGGTTTGCGTACAAATACCAAAATGACAATTAGTTTGCGCACTGAAGAACCACTCGTTTGGACACAGTTAATCCTAAATTTAATAACTTATTTGGTTTCAAAAATTTCACTCGTTTGAGAACCATTAGCCTTAAAATGAATAAATAGTAGGGATATTTATTTATTCATTTTAATATCTACTAAAAAAAATTTTAGCTACTTTAAGAAAAGTATTTTTTAATTTGGAAAGTGAGTACATTTTCATTCTCACTTTACAGATTCTGCTTTCAGATGCTTCCACAGTATAAAATATTTTCAATTGACGATTATCAAAACCGAAATAAAAATTGGATTGGTGGAGTTTACGCGGAGCGTCCCCAAAAGTTCCTTTTCAGATTCAAAAATATTTGATTGTGCGCAAACCAGTTGTGGATTTAATTTTAATCGTGTGCCCAAACGACTTCCGTTATTAGAGGTGAAAATTGTAGATTGCGCGCAAACGAGTTGCAGCCGGGGGCGGGAAAGGGGGGGTAAGCCCGTTTAAATTATTCCAACGGTGACGGGTCGGTGCGGGACGAGGACATTTCGCGTGAGCGATTATGCGGTGGCGGGTGCTGTCCATTGTAACATGTAACAACAACGATAATAAAATAAAAACGAGAACGAATGATTTACGGACGAGCGTGAAAGCTATAATGCGAAATGGCGACGATAAAAATCCGTGAAACCGACGTGAAGCAGTTAGGTATGGGGTAAGAGTACCCATTGCGGTGCACTCGACTCGCGATAGCCAAATCGCACAACCGTCGTCGGCTGCCGTGCACTAGTAGGTAGGTGTACACACGCAAGTCAGTGTATATAATATTATTATGTAGTAATATAATATAATAATAATAATAATAAATGACGTACGTGTGATTTGCGTGCACTGTGTCCCGCGTTACTCCATTATAACCTTCACCGGTGGTATACATACACTTATGGCTTTTCTCGGAAATCGTTCGTGTGCCGCCATCGCCGGCACGTAGTTATTATTTTTTTTCACTATTGTTATTATAACTATTGCTGTTGTTTTACAATAGTCTGAAATTCCCAAATTTCAGGTGGGAAAATGTCAATATTTCGAACCGCTGTCGATATTCATGAAATAAAGGAATAAATAATAATTAATTTAAACACAAGTAATCCCAGTTCTCAATTTATTTCAAATATTTTAGTCTTTTTTTTTTTTATTTATTATTATTATTTCAGATTCTGAAAAAAGCTGGTGCTTATACAATGACGTTTATTTATTTTTCATTTTTCATTTTAGATTCTGAGCGAAGTGAAGAAGCTAGTGTTTTTACAATGATGTTTATTTTATTTTTTCTGTGTACAAATTTTCGTATAGAAATATTTGTCCAAAAGTTTCGATCAATATCTTTTTGAAACCCGATTCGCCTCTAGATTGTACTTTAGACAGGTCATTTTTTTAATTTCTCAATTCTTCAATGTTTTTTTTGGAAAAAACTACCCAAAATTTGACAAAAACGACTCGAAAACCATCATTTTTTGATCAGAATTTTATGAAAATTTAAACACAGATAGAAAATCCTATAAA
>JAIPRM010013423.1:0-11444 GCA_025469315.1 Stegophylla sp. TES_Ste_2020 | reverse complement strand
TAGGGAAGTAATTACATACATGTGTGTGAAATTTGGGATCAATACAATTTTTTTTTTTTTCAAAAAAATTTGAGTAAACCTATCTTCAAATCTCATGGCGTCGGGTAATAGTTTAGTGAGACTCCAGAAGGAGACTCATGGCGGTCAACCTGTTAATAAGTTCCATCCCTGCCTATTACGAGATTGGACCGCGTTATTGATTCAACAAATATATTGCAATAAATAATTCAACGAGTAATAATTCGATAATTTTTAAACGATTTGACTAAACCATTATAATATTATTTCTTAAGCAAACATTTAAAACAGTATGAAAGTTTTTTTTTTTTTGTTAAGACGACTGAACGTTCAAATAATAATAATAATAATAATAATAAATAAATAAATAAAAATAAAACGATAATACTAATAAAGGAGAAAAACCCACGCTATCGAACGTACTTGAATGAAAAAATAAAAAATAACCCAAAGATGTTTGTACATAAATACACGCGTCGAACACAAACCCTGCAGTCAAATTATTAAATCGATTCTATAAGTAGTGAAATTTTAAGACGGTTCCATTTCATTTTTATTTTCAGGATATTACTTTCCGTTCGACAGCTTTGCCGACGATAACAAAAAAAACTCTCTGAATTTAATTTCGTAATTTTTTATACATACACAATATTATTATGATATTTTTGACTACGTTTTAATTTCTCGGCGAGCTTGACACGCACGGGGAATACAACAACGCCGCGGGGGATGATAGTAAACACGTCGTCGTCGTCGTCGTCATCCGCCGTTGATTGATGTGTATATAACTGCATAACGTACACCGAGATTATGCACTGACTTTTTTTTTTTAAAAGACACGTTAACGTCACTGCGTGCGGAACGGTTTTTATCGATTTTTCTTTTTTTCATTTTAATTTTTCTTCTTTTTTTTAACCTTGTGTCGGGCGCACTCGCATACATCATCTTCTCCGACTCGGAAACCGTGTCACCGAAAACTTTACAACCCCTATTATACAGTGTAAAGTTTAAAAACTGTTCACCGTGACATTCGACATTCTCCGAAGCATACGGGGTTAATACAGTGCACATTATTTATTTATTTATTTATTTTTTTTTTTTTGGCATTTCTTCGTATTACACACTTCTATGTACAACTGACTTACAGCACACCGATTGGCGGAAAACTTTGGTTTGTCGAGTTTGAGCTGTGTCCCCTCCTCCGGACACACTTCACTCCCAAATTCTTTCCAACTTACCATTTTATTTAAAATAATTTTAATTTTAAAAATATATATTCTTACTGAAAAATCAATTTTTTGATGTTAATAATAATAATAAGGTTGATGTTGAGTATAAAAGTTATTATTATTTTTTATTTTTTTTAAACAAAATGTGTCATAATATTGTATCAAATACATCTTTCCTAACGTCGAACTTCGATTTATTTTTAAATTATTCTTTTATCATAGATTTTTGAATAATATTTATTATTTCTCATTCTAAGTTAGTCAAATAATTTTAATAAACTAAATTTTTTGAAGCATACTTTCTTACACCTCTCAGTCAAAATATTTCACAAAATATAGGATAAATAATATTACATACTCGAACATATTACCTACATGAATTAAAGCTTAATATCATAATTATTTTTTCGACATTTTATGATTTTGAACAGTTTATTAAATATTACTTTTACTTTAAACAATTTTATCAAATTCCTTTATTATTGATTTAACTTTATTTTAATGTTTGAGATTTAAGGACAAAATTTTGGTCTTTGATTGGTCGTCTAATAGTTATACACAGAATTAAAATTATGGTTATATTAGCAATTATTAGCTATTATAAACACATAATATAATACTTTTATAGGTACTCAAAAAAAAAAAAAAACCCCTTTAAGTAAATTATTTGAAATTCGTGACAATTTGATCATCGTTGAAACTTCGTGTAACACTGAATATGCAGGACATACGAACCTAGGGCCCATTTTTAGATACTTGTTTTTGTACTTACGTGTCAAAAACAATGTCGACGCGCAAAGAATACATTCGAAAAGTTTATGTGTTCATATTTGTAGAATAATAAAAATATGTGTATTTATGTTGGGTGGGACGAAATGATGGGCGACGGAGGGTGCGCGAAACGTCCTGGGAATTTTTATCTCGACTGTTGTTTTTAAAAAATAAAAAATATATTTCATTTTTGGCGTGCTAGACCGTAAACGCCTACGTGAAATGACATTACTACGAATATATTTATGTACACTGTATATTACATGGATGTTTTCATATAACCTACCCCTTATGATAGTATATAAAATAATAAAAAAAAAAAATTATTATTATAATTGAACTAGTTTGGGGATCATCGTGACAGAAACTCATTTCGATTTTGCGAGGATTCCCTCGGTACGTGTATTTTTCAATCATAGTACTATCAGCACAGTGGGAGCCAAAATCACTAAACATCATGTGTACATTTTTTACCGATCTAAGAATTCAGGTTTCGTAAATGTAATATAACATATTCAAAATGAAATAATTGTTATTATTATATTAATAACGGTAGTTAATGCGTTAATTACCTAACGACTTATAAATTTATAACATTCAATGATATTTAACAATTAGTTATTTTGATATTTATATATTCATATAAACATAAATAGTATTGATAAAGTGGTATGCCAAATAGATATGTAACGTTCAATTGAAACTCTTCATGAACCGGAAAAATTCTGAGTCTTAAACATTGATAAATATCAAAACTTTTCAAACTAAAAAGTGGGACAACTTTGCACTACGAATATTCTTCGCTCCTAGAGTCAGATACTCTTGGTGGGCTTGTAAAATTTATAAAAAAAATGATAAATCATTTTTTCAATTAGACGATTCTGAATGAAGGAAGTGAATAATATAAAGAACAATAATAGTTGTTATCTTCATCACACCTACCATAGTCTTTGATCCGAAGAGCCAGAAATATCCGTGGTGCGAAATATGTTCGGATGTCTTGACTATAACTTACTTTACTTAACTTTATTTTATTTTTTTTTTTTACTTTATAAGCAAAGAAAAGAAAAAAATAATTAATGAAAAAAAATGTGTTAGAAAGTTGTCCAACATTCTTTCACATTTTCAAAATTTTCTTGCGCCAAAATGTTTCTCATATTACTATCTACTTATGTTTAAATTTTCATAAAGTTTAGATAAAAAATTGATGATTTCTGAGTCTTGTTTGTCAAATTTTGTATAGTTTTTCCAAAAATTGAAGAATTGAGAAATTCAAAAAATTACCTTCCTATTCCCTAAAGTACCAACCAGAGGTAAATCCGGTTTTCAAAAGTTTCCTATCGAGAATTTGGACAAGTATTTTTATCCAAAAATGTGTTTACAGAAAAAAAAGACAAAAAATAAATAAACATCTCGTAAAAACCACTAGCTTCTTCACTTCGTTCAGAATCTAAAATTATATTTCAAAGACGACGTAAGTTTAATTGAAGTAATATCTTCCCATAATACCTGATATTATTATTTTTTTAATAATTTCCTAATAATGGCGTTCATAAATAATTATTGTTATATATGCTAAATGAATTAAAGGTTTAAAAAACTAAAAGGTTTAGTACTAAACATTCAATTTTCATTTGAAGAGTTTCATAAAAACGTAAAAACTTTTTGAAAATATTCAACAAAGATTCTGCTATTATCAGCAAAACATTCTACATCCTAACGCTAAATAGATAATGAAAAATTAAGTATTTTGACAGGAGCTCATTCCCGTAGCTTCTTTGGGACAGAGGTCACGGAAAACTACTTTGCTATGTAATCGTATTGATACCCAGTGCTCGATATAGGACGTTTTACGAACTGGATCGCTTGTAAAATTATTTTCAGAGAATCTCAAGTAGAGATTTTTGTTCTGTGCTAAATCACAGCCGGCTATCATTATCACGATCATTAATAATATATACTCCTATAAATTATATTATAGTTCATAATTATTTGAGGAATCATTTTTATATATTTTTTTGTTTTAAACCAATTTTAATGACACAATGCTAGTAAGTATTTATCAATAAACTGAATATAAAACTGTTTTTATATGTGCCAGTTATTATTTATTATATTCTTTTTGCATTTTTATTTTTGAGAAATCACTCGGATGTTTGTTGACCCAATTTAATATAAACGAACTTATAATATTTCTTTTATATAAAATATTATTACAAACAAAAACGCATGTCACATATTACATACTCATACGCCGACCGAAACCAATCAAAAAATAAATAACTTTATTCTTTAATATTTTGCCATATTTTACAATCAAATAAAAAAAAATTAGTAAACAAAGATTACATACTTCAGTGGTTTCCAATTTCATTTTATTTAAGTATCTCTAAAAATTGATTTTTTTCCTATATTTCCCACTTATAATACACAAAACGGAAAACGTTTTTAATAATAATTAATCAATGTTTTGACATATTTTGTGAGTTAAAATTTTATATTCTGAGCTTTCATATAATTTATTATTCATTCATATGGTTAAAACTAATATATTTTCATTTTGTGCAACTAAATCAACAAATTATCAAACCAGTTTTAAAAATCAAATCTAAAAACAGAATAATTTAATTCTAACAGGTAACCGTTTTGAAATCTGGTATCAAAAGTAGCACACATTAGAAAAATTGCGTTATTTTTTGGAAATTTGATTAAAAATTTAAAACTAAATTAATCTTATACATTTGTACAATGCTCGTATTTTCATTAGTAATCTTTTATTATTGAAATAGGCAATCAATAATCACAATTTCAAAAATTGAGTTTGCAAAATATAAAAAAAAAAGGAACTAAAACCGTAAGAAATTTAAACGGAGATTAAAGTCGATTATTTTCAAAAACCGAAACTACATAAACAATTACCGGTTAATAGACGTAGATATTTGTTAGCTATATAAATTATTATTTATTTCATTTTTATTATACTATAATAATATAAAGGTAATTTAAAGTATACCATCATGTTTAAAAGGACGAGAATGTTGTCTTTTTGATTTTTTTTTCCTTTATTTTAGATGCTCATAAATGGCTTAAAGAATTGAAAAATTGTAAAAACCATCATTAAAACGTATAGATAATGTTTTTTTTCATAAGTTCACTGATAATTTAATTTTCTTCTAATGTTGAATATAATAACGTAAAACTAGTTTTGCCAAACGGGAAATAGGAAAATATTATGTTGTTGACGTTGGTAAAACGGAATAATGAACACATTTAAAATTAAAATTATAAAATGATATATATATAAAAAAAAAAAAAAAAAATTATATAATAAAATTATTCTGTCATTCTTTTTATACATCTTTACTTATACTGAAAATGTTATACTAAATTAAGTAATTAAATTTTCATTATGTACTTTAATATCTTTATATTCCTTGTAATTTAACACATACTAAACCATACTATTTGTAATAATTATTATATTGTACTTGAGCCTTCATCGGCGTTTAATAAATAAATAAATAAATAAATTCTAAGTTCTTTTTAGTCTTAATAAATATGTTTGGAAGACGGCAAAACAAAATCTTGTGTAGGGATGTCAAAATTGTTTGAGCCGGATGTGTTTATGAGTCGTTCTGTAAGCTCCAAGTTATCGAACACGTACGTATTACGTCGTCGTAATCACACGGTAATTATAACACGTTCCGTCATCCTTAAACGTTACACAACAATATTATTATTACCTGCCGGCGGCCGCGGCAGTGCCGATAACGATACAACAATAATCCGTTACGTCGCGAAACCCGCAGGAAATTCACCAGAACGCACAATAAAAACACCAAAAAATAGGTTTAAAAAAAACTTTCTTCTTTTTTAAATTAAGAAAAAAAAAAAAAAACCTTTCAAAATAATATGCCATAATTTGTTTGTTACTTTCGATCCTTTCTTTTTTTTTTCTTATTGGCCCGTCTGTTTGAATTGTTTATACAATATCGATGTTTTAGTCAAAAGGCCAATGTTGTGTTTGTTTAAACAATAATAAAAGTTTAAACTGCTTTTTGAAAGTTCAAGGGGGGTAAATGTCCCCTCTTCCGGCCATAATGTTTGCTTGTGTGCATGATCCGACGTATCGTTTGCAATAACGTATAGCCAATACACTTTTCCGGAACAATGCTAACGGACAGATTTAAACCATACCAGTAATTGCAAAATTAAAATTGATAATTTTAAATACAAATTTGGTCAGTCGATTACGTATAATTTTCCTAAGAAGGACAAATTTAATTTTGAAATTAGCTCATTTAAAATAATATTAAAATTATTATTTCTTTTTCCTTTATAAACAACAGGTGAATTTTTTTGAGTCTTCTTCGATAAAAATCACATTGTCAAAAGTAAACAGTTTAAATTTGAAATTATTTTAAAAAAGTCAATAAATCGACGAAAAGAACATTAAAAGCATTTTCATATTTTATTTGTAATTATCAAATTACTATTGATTATAAAAATAATTCCACAATTAGATTCTTATAATAATAATTATATTCCTAACTTATACATTGTATAATATTATTGTTGTGCAAAACATAGACATTAAGGTTATATACTTCTATAATTTAAAAGCAGAGGTAGGAAATCCATGTACATAATTCTAAAATGATATGCATTTATATTCAGCAAAAAGTATCTAAAAATGTACTTGAACATTAAACGTTTATTTTAAATTATTAACATTTTAATTAGATGGTTATGACACACACACACACACACATATTCGTGTGCACGATTATGTGTGTGTGTTAACATTTAATTTGTAAGAAAACTAGTTATTCTTCAGTATGACGGGGATTTACAGTTAATGAATTAAATAAACATAAAAATGCATCGCAAATTTAGTTACAATATTAAAAATTATTTAATACAATGTAAATGCGCTTACCTAAATACTACATATTTTTTAGATTCAGTGTTGAACAAAAAATCTCGTGCACTTAAATGTTATCTATGATTGCTACAAATTATAAACATTAGCTAAGACCTAACCGTTTTTCTATTACATTGACTAGTTAAATAATTTATTTCATACATTGAGTGGATGCTAAAATTATTAATAGCTCACTAATCACTGAAAATAGTTCTCATCTCAGACTATTTTAAAAACACTTGTACAATAATACTATGAACTGTATTTTTTACGAATCGTGATATAGACATGTGAAAATAATAAGACTACACGTGACTATTATTCCCGATTTATTGTGATCATAAAGTATATGATAATAGTATCGTCAGCAAATCTAAAGAAAAATATATTTTAAACACTTAATATCAAAAAGTGATTAATTTGAACAATCATGACTTCATAACATTGATTGGATTTACGCGAACGCTTTTTCTCACCAAAATAAAACGTGGCACTACGAACGCTGTATTTAAATAAAATTACAGTTTACATTTTTAGAGATTGTTAATTTTTAGCCTGAGGTACATAAGTACCCTTCGGATCCACCCATGCATTGCGGAAAAGCGAGCTTCTTTAAAAAACAAATCAACAAAAAGTGTGTACTTCGCTCGTCGGGGTGTTCTTCGCACGTCGGGTGGGATTCTCTTGACAGGTGTATTGAATTTTAAAGAAACGATATATCATTTCTTCAATAAAACGATTCTGAACGAAGATAGTTAATAATATAAAAAATAAACGAGAAAAAAAATGTTAGAAAAATGTCCAAATTTTTTTTTTCACATTTCCAAAACTTTCTAGCGCCATAATCTTTCTTATGTTATTTTCTATGTATGTTTAAATTTTCATATAGTTCGGATCAAAAAATGATAGTTTCCGAGTCGTTTTTGTCAAATTTTGGGTTGTTTTTTCCAAAAAAATACTGAAGAATTGAGAAATTCAAAAAATGACCTCTCTAAAATACCATTTAGAGGCAAATCCGGTTTAAAAAGTTGATGATCGAAACGTTTGGATAAGTATTTCCATACGAAAAGTTGTACACAGAAAAAAACGAAAAAATAAATAAAAAATAAACATCATTGTAAAAACACTAGCTTCTTCACTTCGTTCAGAATCTAAAATGCATAATACGTTATGAGTTACAACAAAATATAATACTGTGGCAAAAATCAATAGCTTTATAATTTGCACAAAACGAGTGACGTGAAATAAAATGAAAATGAATGAAGAAACGTGACTATTGTCACATCGGTAACCTATAAATGACGTGTATTATGTCGCTACTGTTTTCGACGTTTTTTATTTTTATTTTAATTTTTTTTTTTTTTTTTTTTTTTAATATAGTCGCTCGATACCACCATTTCAGTTCCTCGCGAAATGACAAAAATAAAACTGTAAACAAACGTCGGAAAACCAATTGTATTTTACGGGTCAACGAGACGATGGAAAACGAAAATATTTCCATCTCTCGTGTAGTAAACAGATATAACGACTATTAACGATATTAGGGTGCAAATACCTTAGGTCCACGACTATTGGCTATTCTCGAATAGCACTCAATTTACCAAATTTATTTTTATATCCGCAGCTCTATTAGTGTATTACAGTTTTCACTGGCTTTACTGACAGAATAATACTATCAACGACACTTTTATATTTCAAACGCAATGGAAATACGCAAATACTACACTATACATTGGTTAAATTTCGATTCCGAATAGGTTGATATCCCATTGAGAGTTATAATTCTAGATTGTGATTCACGTCCGGGTAGGATAGGGTGACCATATTTAAAAAAATAAAATACAGGACAAAAATATTTTTCATAATATTTTTAAATAAATATATATTTATGTTTTTGAATCGTGACATTAGTATAATTTTTAAACAACCTATTATAGATTAGATTTAAGCACATAAAAACATTATTTTAAAAAACATAAAATAACATAATGGAACTAAATCGATACTTTTTAAAATTTCTTCAAATCCTTTATTCATGCGCATATTGTATGCTTTATTTTCTAAAAAAAAAAAACTTGTTAATTCATTTTACGATTATAATTGATTTAATGGTGTCCAAAAGATTTCTAGATTCTCACATTATTTTGTTCAATAATTTCATTTCAAAAATTTCAAATCAACAGGAAGTCAAAAAACGGGATTAATATGGGACTGACTTTAAATTATGGGACAAAAAGCGTCCTGAGAGAAGTTTGTCAGGACAACAGGACACAGACCCGAAATAAAAGACAATCCTGTATAAAACAGGACGTATAGTTACCCTAGGGTAGGACCAAGTTTTTATTTTTACTTATTAAATATGTAATATTGATATTATTCGAACGATTATACAGTAAAATCGAAAATAATACTATCATTTCTTCAATAAAACAATTTTTGATGAGAATAAAAAGTTTTTACCACTTAACCAAATATTTTCAATACTATTATATACCTATATTAATACTTTCACTAAGTTCGGATTAAAAAAAAAAAAAGGTTAAAAGGTGTTTTTGTCAAATTTTGGGTAGTTTTCCCCAAATTTTGGAAAAAGTATTGAGAATTTCGAAAAGCGCCATTCCAAAATTACCTAATTGAGGCCAATTCTGATTCAAAAAGTTTCAGTATGCAACTTTTGAGATAGCGTATCTATACAAAAATATGTACACATAAAAAAAGTCATTGTAAAAACATTTTCTTCTAAGCTTCGATTAGAACCTTAAAGTATAACACGAGAATAAAATATAAATACCGAAACATCAAAGAACAAAAACGTAATAAGTATAAAATGATTCGTAAAGTAACAAAAAGAGATTATTATTAATCGTGAATATTTTATTCTCATTTTAAATATTTTATCTGTTATATTATTATGTTTATTTGTAATTATTTTTGGATTTCTGTTATAAAATTCCATCTTTATGCAAACAGATGGTATGGCAAAAATCTTAAATTAAAAAAACAAAAGTTGACTCTACCGTAAATTTGATTTTTGTTGTTTACTAATTTTACCAGTAGCAGGATAGAACGTATTTTATTTCACACGTGGCATAATGCAATAATAAAATACTTGATAGCAATGAGTATAGACGTTTTCGCCGAATTTCAGTGAATTTATTTCAGTTATTTTTTTTGCCATATTTATTTTGATTCGGTAATGTATATATTTCGTCGACGCTTCGCAGAAAATCCGTGCGCATATTCTTCGTATAAAATAATACACGTCGTTTCACACTGACATCCGACATACTTACGTGGTTGAAAATAATTTCATTATCATTTTATTCGTTTCGAGAATACGTGTCATACGATCACTCACAAAGGGGAGATTTTCTACTGTACTATACATAAATCTGTGATTGTCTGTCCCATTATGACATCAAAAATATCAAAACTTATCAATCTTTTCATTTTTTATAACCCGCATGACACTACAATTTATACATATCAAAATCAGTTATGATGACAATAGCAAATATAATAAATCCTGGTGAAACCATCCATAAACATAACACAATATTGTCATTTATTAAACATTTTAGATTCAGAGTGAAGCGAAGTGTTCTTAAAATGATTTTTATTTTGGATTTTTTTTTATTTTCGCACGTGTTTGTATTGAAATACTTTAAATTTAAAGCAGAGACTAAATAGGTACTATCATTATTGTTTTTATTATTATAATAAAAGAAAACTAAATGTACCTATATTATCTATATAAACAATTTTTTACGTATATTCGAGAAGAATGTATTGCAAAAAGAATTCAAATTACATTTATTTGCAATTTATTCTTTATTATTTTGTACTTATACGTGTTTTATTTACTACATTATATTTAGAATAATTCTAAATCTTGTTTGAATATCCTTAATATCCTTGAAATTGTTATATATTTCATTGAAATCCATGTATATTATTGAAACTTGTGTAATGATACTAAAGCATAAAATATATTGAAACTAAAAAAGAAAAGAAAAAAATTAGGTAAATTATCTGTTTTTTATCTAAATAAAATATGTTTACATAATATTATCTTTTACTCAGATAGATTTGAGTTCAATCATCTCTATCTTTATCAAGACTAGAAAAAAATAAATACTTATCTTGACTCAACACTGCTCCGGAGGCAGTGCCGCAACTACGCCAACTAGGACCCGTGTGTAAATAAAATTAACGAGCCCCTTTTTACCATTGTATAAGAAAATACTAAATATTATTCATATTATAATGGTTGTTTTATAAACACCTACTACTACTACAATTATTTTTATTTAGTAAACTAGATTATTCAAAAAAAATTATGTTAAAAATTAACTTTTGTGAAATTATTATTTTTTTAATGTTTTAAAACATACTTCAAAATTTTCTTGCGCCAAAATCTTTTTTATAGGATTTTCTATCTATGTTTCATCTTATGTATTTTTCGACGCTGAATACGATGGTGTGAATTAAAATCCACGTGC
>JAIPRM010013422.1:0-11445 GCA_025469315.1 Stegophylla sp. TES_Ste_2020 | reverse complement strand
GATCAAAAAATTATGGTTTTCGAGTCGTTTTTGTCAAATTTTGGGTAGTTTTTTCCAAAAAAAAAAAAAAACATTGAAGAATTGAGAAATTCAAAAAATTACCTAAGACCTAGAGGGGCGAATCGGGTTTCAAAAAGTTATTGATCGAGACTTTTGGACAAGTATTTCTATACGAAAATTTGTACACAGAAAAAAAATAAACATCATTGTAAAAACACTAGCTGCTTCACTTCATTCGGAATCTAAAATGGTAGATTTATAGTAAATTTACGTTAGTTCCAACGCACAATAGAAACCGGTAAGTGAAAAATGATGTCAACGCGAGTGTTGTAAAGTGTCGCCCGACAAGAAGACTGTTTAAAACGGCAAAAATCTAAATCCCCTTAACTGTCGTCGGTCAGGCGATATTCCGCGAAACGGACGCGTCGAGCACTCGAAAATATTCTTCTCTTCGAAATTTCCCCCCAGACACGACGTGTCAAATGTCTAAATTCCGCTTCGGCGTCATAACGTGAGTTTTGCGAAGTGTATTTTGAGTTATATTTCCGGTCTCTGTTGGACGGAGACGACGAAACTCGCGTCGACGTGTGCGTCTATTAATGCGACATCAAAGGGACGACGGAAAGTCGGTATGATTTAAAAACATCTCAGTGCTGACGGCGGGGTTAGGTGCACATACCTGTTGTACGTGTATCGCGTGTGCCGCCGGAGGAGGTATGATAAAAGTTATGATTTACCAAGTAAAAGGGGTTGTTGATTTTGATACGCCACGCTTTGCAGCTTCGTCGTATGACATCGGAACTGATGCGAAACTGTCGATGCGTTTGAAGTTACGAGAGCAAAAGTTTAGTTTTTCTTTACGTAAAAGGTTGTCGTTGAAATGGCCTCTGCTCCATTTTTTTTCCATAGGGAAATTTAAGATTTTCATTCGAGTCGCACTGTTGCATGAGTTTTTCTACACGAATAATCTACTGTTTTAGTTCTTTTCTTTTTATTTTTTTTTTCAATATACTATCTATACACATATTATTATAAGTACAATAAGCATATTGACAAATTGACAGTGTATGGAACTCCAGTGACTAGGGAAATTATAATAATTATATTATATTTATTATTTTAAGCAACTTCAGAGCCATTTTCATTTTAGGCGACGGGATGGATTTGCTGGAAGATTTTCAGAAGCTAAACGGGCAATGAAAAGATTAGAATGTCTATGGAGACGCTTTTGGAACATTTTACACTGGAGTTTGGCTGATTGTAAGAAGTAATGTGACTTTATGGCGCTTGTCGTTTGAAACGTATGGAAGTGCAGTAAGATTAGTGCTAGGGTTTGGAATACTTAAATTATGTTAGTATTAAATATTCTTGCCAAAGCCCAGTGTTCCGTGCCATAACGGTTTTCGTGAAATTTTGTAAACATTAAGTTTGACTTCGCGACATTGATCTTTGAGGTTTTATTTAATAGTGGTAGAAGGAGCTTTGGTTCAGAATTATTATATTTGCGTTTTAAGGTGTGCTCGTGTAAAAAGATGATCAATGGTTAATCCAAGGAATTATGATTTGATTTCTAGTGGGGTTGAATTGTTACTTATAAAAAAAAATGAAAAAGCCCGGACATACTTTACAGCATAGATATACTTTGCTTTCCTAATGGGATGTTCTTGGTGGGTGTATTGCATTTTAATCAAACGATAAATCATTTCTTCAATAAAACGAATCTGAGCCGAGTTTTTACAAATTGTATACTTATATTTATTGAGTATTATGTTCCCGTGGCCACAATGGCTGCCATGGTTACAATATTTACCATGGCCATAATGATTATTAAGATCACAATAGTAACCATGATCACAATGGTCCAAACAATGGCCACATTGGTCCCAACAATGGCCAACAATCAAAACGAAAAGTGTAAACCCTCTGAAATAATATGAATTTCAAAAAAACGCTGAGAATAAAGTACAATTCAAAACCGTATTCTGATTCGAAAAATGGCTGGTCGCAGGTTTTTGGACGAGTATACGCAAATGTTCACTGAACGGGGGGGGGAGGGGGAATAAATGAAAATCATTGTAAAATAATAAGTCTTTTCACTCTGCGCAAAATCTAAACCTGGGGGGGAGGGGGATTCGTACTGTGAAAGTGACATAGACAGATTTACTCTCGTTGATTTGTTTCTATTCAATGTTCATATATATATATATATATATATATATATATTATATTCCGTGATAATAATACATATAGATATTATGACGTCGTTTTGGTATTTATGATTTTTATTTTTTCGGTGGAAATTACGTTTCGTAAACTGTTTGAGAACGGGCCGCAGATATTGCCTCGCGCCGCCGATTGCGTTTTTCCATTTAAGTATTATTCGGTGCGGACGAAATACAATTGGTGGGAACAAAAAAAAAAAAAAACCCCTCTTTTAGACGTTGTAAACGTAGTAACAACGTACAAAGTTCCCGTGCGCTATGTGAAACGCTGACGATAAATCGAAACCAATAACACTAATAATAATAATAATAATAATATAAAAATAGCTTCATTTCGCGGGTAACAATCCGTGGGGTAAAAAGTTTAACTCGGACGAGCAGCGCCGAGGAATGCTCATAACTATTTTTTTATTTTTTTTTTTTCACCGTCGCTCGTTACACAATGTTTTTACCGTGGTTTTATTTGAAATATATATTTATATATATATATATATATAAAATAATTAATTTTTTTTCCCTTCCCTATCAAATTATTTATTGTTTTAGCACGCGGCTAGAACGTCTTTGGAAATATTATTACCGTGCACTCGTAAACTTCAGCGTTATCAATACGTAATTTTTATGCCGTAGTCACACACGAGGAACAATAAGCAAATTGTATGTCGTTATTTAAATTTCGCATTTATATTTATACGTATACGCGAGCGCAATATTATACACGTGGTATAGCGTGGTAATTTGTTTCCATTTTTTTTTTTTTGTTTTCATTATGCGAAGACTCGTGGATGGAAAATGTAAAAACGAAACGGGGGAAAAAAAATAAAGAGAAGGAGCAAGAGAGAGAACGTCGATTGGGGGGGGGGGGTGGGGGAAGGGGGAAATTCTTGACAGGAGTGTTTGAAATTAAAATGTTTGCGAGACAGGCTCTCGTTTTTATTTCGCAGGCCGATATACGATATTGCAATATTACTTTTTTCGGCGTTTAATTCGCCGCCACGATAACGAGAAAGAAATGTATGCAGCGTGTGAGAAACAAAAAAAATTAAATAAAATAAATCCACATTTAAAATAGTAGCATTACGATTCGCGTATTGTACGTTGCGCTTACGAGTGAAAAGTTATCTTGGCGTTATTTCCGATTTTCAACCTCGTAAATGACAGAAAACGTACATTATATATATATATACAGAGAGAGAGAGAGAGAGAGAGAGAGAGAAAGTTTGCTTTGATTTTTACCTTCGCGTAACGTCAACTCCGCACACAGTGTCGTAACGACATCGACGCGGAGATTGATGTGCAAATAACCACATATACATATAACTTATCGGTATACCACGGTATGAATTACCACGAAGAATAAACAAAATGGATGTGGTTGAAAAAATTACTAATTAATGATCATTAGGACTAAGGACTTATAGGAGTTAGCATATACGCTATTCAATAATCATTCTAAACACAACTAAGTAATAATATGGAAAATTGTTTCTTAACTCCGGGAGTTGTATGCAATTCTTTTTGATTTTTATGTTTTGCTTATTCGGCATTTTTTGTTTTCGATGTAAGCGCATATTTTGGTTATATTTTAATAATTATTCTAAGCGCATACGTATATATATTTTTCAATATGTAATATGAATTTTTCGTTATCGGAAATAAAAATTACCAAAGAGTTATTAAGATGTTATTTGATATTTGAATTGTTTAATGGCAAGCATAAAAAAGAAGGAATACATAAATATAATAGCAGAAGAATTAATAATATATTCAATGCAATTTTTGACTCTTTGAGGTTTTATACGGTAAGATTAATATTTTTATGAGAGTTTGTTTTAGCGTTTTTGCATATTTTTAGAGCATATTTGGTACATTTTTAGAACATAAATGCATTCATATTTTAAGACTTTTCGGAGGTTCGGAAGTCTCCTGCCCCGTTAATTACATTGTTTTGTGGGGAAAATTATCAGAACGATAATTTGACGCGCGTCGAAGTGACTTAGAGGCGTAGTAAATGCACAAAAAAATGTATCACACTCGAACAATATTGTGACGATAATTTGTGGCCAGAGAAAACGTTTCCCGAAACGATAATTCGAAAACGGTGACGAGCCAGCAACAATGCGTCGTGAAATCAAAACGCTTTCCATTAAAAGACTATTTGTTCGCAGAGTGATTTCCGATTGCGACCAACGGTTCGATTAATCGAAAAACCGTTTCTCTTCGACATTTTTTCCACAGATATATAAAACAACTAGATATAATCGACTTTGTATAATTCTCTTATAAGAACTATGAAGTAATGTAACACAGGCAATGTTTACATTTTATTTTGTGTTAAGAACTATTTTGATGTTATATTCTAATGATATATACATTATACAATATACATCCTGGTGTCTAATACTATATTTTCATCTATTCTGTCCCAATACTAATACATCAATTTCTTTTTTAAACAAATACATACCTACCTACAAATATTTTTTTTTCCTATTACTATTTAGTAATGGAATAAATATTTTTAAATAACTATACCTTTATGTACAATAACAATAGTTTGTTATTAAAAATGGTTTAAGTTTATTAATATGTCTAGTGTAGTTGATTGTATATTACGTTTTCTGAAAAACTCGAATTTAATAGTTTTTACATGATCTGTTTCATTGGCACTCGTGTAGTATTATATACCTACCAAAATACTGTAAGTGTGTTGAATGCTACTTATTTACCGTAAAATACCATCTACAGTATTATATATTATATAGGTAAAATACTTAGTTACAATTTATTAAATTTAAATTATTCACTTAATGTATGTTACTAATAATCATCGATGTCGATTTGTCAATGAGATATTTTGAAATCTATACCTTGAATATGGTATACCATCTTTCTACATACCTGAACAAAATAATAATAATTGATAACAGTGATAATCAAGTGATGTGAACACTGCCGCCCTGTTAGTGAACTTCAAATGTCAGTTCGAGTCCGGTATCTAGTTCATTTTATATAACTGTGCCTTTATCCGTCGTGTACGATTTTAATACAAAATATTACCTTATCTGCAAGAGCGTGACTTTTTAACGCCGCCGTTACTCGCGCGCGCGCGTATTCGTCAAACAAAAACGTAAACTTATTTCCAACAAGCCGACGCTGTATTATAATAATAATATAAGCCGATAATTATTTCACAGAATCGAGTATAGGGTTTTTTTGATTTTATGCAAAATCGTATTTTTTCAACCGTTTTCCCAGTCACAAAACGCAGTGGATGTTCACGAAATCAGTTGTTCGAGTGATCGAGAGAAAGAGAGAGAGAGAGAGAATTGACGTATCGACGCGCAACGACCCGGAAAAGTGTTTTATAAATAACGTTGCCCATCATCACTCATCCGCATAGATATCGATCACGGCCGTGAAACGTGTCGCACCGTCGCTGTACACGATTAACCGGCGGCGGCCGTTGGCGAACATGTGAAAAAAAAAAATATCAACTCAATTATTATTATCGGGGGGGGGAGGGGGGGGGAAATAGAAAATATTGTCAGTTACTAATCGGCAACGCGACGATCACTAATGGTGACTAATTATTGTAGATTATTGTCGGTCACGCGAACAATTTACGCGTGTAAATATTTACCTACACTACGCGCATTTTAATTACAACGAGTACAAACCGGTAAGTTTTCATTGATTTCCATTGAAAGGATTTTATTAATTTAATATATACATTTATCGGTCAATATTTATTTACAGTTTAATAAATAATTATTCGTTATAAAAATTATAAAATGCTTTACTCAATTTTTCAAGTAAAAAATAATATGTTTTAATGCAGTGTAGGGTTTTTCATTAAAAATTAAATTTTAAAATCTCATATTTTTACTTTATCAATAGCATATTTGGATATTTATTAAGCATATTTGCAAGCATTTTATCATGTTTTTAATGTCACAAAACATCCTAGTCCTATAGTTATTAAATACAACATTATAAAAAAAACCGACATTGTTTCATTTTAACGGCCAAAAAAGGGGTGATCATACTTAATGAATCATCACAATATAAAATAAAACTTTCAGACGTTACAGTAGTATCACTGTTATTTCTGATTTTTATTAAAATTTTTATTGATAACAACCCTCATCTACAGTTAATTAAAATAAATAAATCTCGTGACTTAAAATGACATTTTTCAATGTTCAATTGAAGAAAGTGTTTTCAAAGTCCAAGTGCTTTGAAAAATATCACACAATATTAATATAATTTAATCACTTCGCGAGAGTGAAATAGAGTCATCGTATATTTGAATTTTTTAACGCGTGAAATAATCAAATATACATTTTGATTTAATCGTTTTTTTTTTTCTTTTCATGTTTTTCTACCTCAATATTGAAAATAAAAAATGGATGGTACCGATCAGTTTTATAAAAACTGCGCAATAAGTAAATTACGATTATCAATCTTTCAGCGTACCCCCTCACCCCTCCCTCACTGCCTACGGGATGGTTAATTAAAACGTTTTAATGGGATATCGGAAACATTATTCATCCCATATTAACATGTCTATCGATTATTATAATTACGTGCCGGTACTCTACGCAACGGTGTACCTATTTTGCCTATACCGTACGCCCACTTAGTAAAATCTTCCCACCGAATAATATTAATATTATCCAAAAAAAAAAAAACTATCAGTTTTTTAAAAATTTAATGAACGTTAGACCACAGACAAGACAAACCAGATGGTGCATTTCCTGTACAAACCATATTGTAATATTCTCAAAAACGTAATCAAACTCAAATCTAATCTCAGCTCAGTGTTGTGACTAGAATCCGAATTTTTATGTAAAAACATATTTTTAACGAACGTAATAATATGCTGTTTGACGGTAGTAAGAAATGTTTACGTTTCATAACGTGTAGAATCTATCAAAAAAAGTTTTTTTTTTTTTTTTACATATATTTATGCATATTTTGATCTCGGAAAATATTTTAAATTATGATTCAAACTCAAAAATAATTCAGCAATATTGGATTTTATAAGAGCCAAATTTGATGATTTTGAATGTTTTCCAATTTTCAGTCGTCACAACTTGGTAATTTTCTAGGATATGTATACAATTATACCCAGGACACATCAATATTAAAGATACAAATAACAGATTTCGTGAATTGTTGTTCGTCATAATTAATTTTCGATTTTTTACGAAAATATTTTGGGAATATTGAAAATACTTTGGGAATATTGCGAATACTTTGAGAATATTCCATCAACTTTTGCTGTATATAAGCATTATATCTCAAACGTTTGAACACAATATAAATCTTGACTCTAGTAATCACTGTTGGGGGAAAAAAAAAGCTATACAAGAAATTCTTATTTTTGATAATTACATATCAATGACTCACAGCTGCAAATAGGATAAAAAATTTGTGGGGGACTAATATTTTTTTATTCATTTTGATAAATATAGTCGTATAAAATATTTTCTGAATTATATATAATATGTATGATGACTATGATGTACTTAATTTGCCTACGCTTATTTATCGTACATCTATAAAATGAAAATTTGAAAATGTATTTAAGGATCAAGGATTATATGTAAAAAAAAAAAAAACATTGGAATATAATTTGTATAATATTGGGTTTATTAGTAATTTTACAATTAATATTTGATTCATATAGTGTTATACAATATCATAATATAGTAATATAAAGTAACATTCTGTGTTACACCATAAATATTTTTATAATATACACCTATACAAATATCATAAATTTCAAGGGGACAGGCTAAAAATACTTTTTGGAATGCTTAGCCCTCTCCCCCCAACTATTTGCCCTAATGCAATGACTCCTATCGTTTTTTATGATGTTATTGTAGTCTAGACGAATTCATTAACCCTTCTCGGTTTTCTTTCCCCTGTTTACATGCCAAAAATTACTTATTATAATAAAAATATTAAGAGGGTATTGTTACAATAACACGACTCCTCATGTGTGGTCACACTGAACTGAGGTCAGGTCTTGTGTATTATCAGCAAATTAGAAAGTGCGCCATCTGATTTCGTGTAAACTGTGTTATTTATTTGACAATTCGTTGAACGAGATAAAATTTCGAATGATAAAAAGTCACGACAATAGGACGATAAAAGGGGAAACGAAGAAATGGAAAAGCTCGGGACAGCGTACGCGATTTCTCAGAAAATTCGACCCCGTCTCTAATGGGGTTAGTCGATAACGTTTCGATGTTATTATAACGTACTCGTGGCTTTAATATAACATTTTACCACAACTGTATCAAAGATTTTCTGAGAGCAAAATACGAGAAGAGTCGATCGCATTCGAATTCCATTAGATTATTCGGTAGAAAAAGAAAAAGACGTGGGCTAGATCGAATCGAAAGGGGAAAAAAATTAATTATTTCGAATCAGTTTAACATATAAATAACATTTTGTCGGTGGGGAAAAAGAAAAACAAAAAAACCAAAAAAAAACCGACGACGTTTCTCCGCGGTACAACCAACCTAAACATATTATATATATATATATATATATACATGTATTTATTCATTGCATTACGCGTGCGTGTAGGTATAGCATAATATTATACGTATATGATATATTATTTATTAGCTTTGAACTAGAGACGGGCAACAAATTTTCAACATCGATTGATTTTTTTGACATCCGATACTCTTAAGGAAAATATCGATGGTTTTGAAAATCGACGTTGACTTGGAAAAAATCTATGTCTTAGGTAAGTATATCGATGCGAAAAACATCAAAGATTTCTCACTGGTCACAGCGTGTCAAACATTTTTAAATATTATACTTAAAATCATTACTGTTATTAATAAATAAATACCAGATATATTTTTTTTAACATTGAACATCGGAAAAAACATCAATGTTTTTAGGATATGTCAAAATAAAAAAAATAAAACCGACGTATTTTGCACACCCCTACTTTGGACGGATGTCTGTGAGAATGTTAAAAGTCACGTGTCCGTCGTCCGGCGAGAGAACGTACCCGGTACAACGTGTATTATCGCCGTGTGCGGGCGGCAAATAATAATCGTCGCGTATAAATGGGGAAAATCCGACGACGGGGTTCGGTTACACTTTTATGTGCCTTGGTTTTTTTTTTTTTTCATTCCGTTTTTCCCAATTAAACGAAAAACGAAAAGGTCGTGGCGTGGCGACGGAATGCGGCCGTCCTCGATGGGTGTGAGAAATTCCTATCACCGCCCGCGTGACCTTGCCGGCCACCGCCCCTGAACGAAATCCGTCCAATCTGAGGGGAAATTAGCCGCCCCTACCGTTCGGTAGTACGCACGTGTATAATACACTATTATTATGTATACGACGCGTCTCGACAGGATCACCTCGCATCGAAGTGAATATTTCGGACGGCTTGGAACAGTGGTTCTCAACCTTTTTTTTATCCTACGCCCATTTGTACGTTTTCAAAAAAATTCCAACCCCCCTCCCCATCGTCCCTATTCAAAAACCTCTCATCCTTCTTTAAATTAAAGTTTTGACCCATTATACAAAATTACTATAATAATATTATACATTATCGTACAACTGTTGACTATTATTTATTTATTGTTTTTTAATTATTTTAAAATTTAAGTACAAATCCACTTCCTGATTGATAATATTAAGCATAAGAACAAATTAGCAAAAAATTACAACTTTTGGAATAAATTTATTAATTTTGGATTATCTTGTTAGGTTTTTATCAAATAAAACATTTTATTCCAGAAATTTTTAGCTGGACATTTTTATCGTAAATCTACTTAAATATGTTTTTAATAAACGTGAAAAAATCTCTTAACTCGTAAGTTTACTTTTATTTTTTTAACATTTTAAATTTAATAATAGTAAGAAACTATTCATTTTCAGGTAAAAAAGCGATATTTTTTACACCTTAAAGTTTTAAAATTTAATTTAATTACTTAATAGTATCCCACCCGAGAAGCAAAGAATACAAACTGTATGTTCCGCTTTTTATTTTTTGACCAATAGATTAAAAATTATCTAATCATTTTATGCTTGGAAAATCAATGATACTCTGAATAATTTTCCGTACATTTCACACTATAACAATTATTAAAGCTATTGATTATTAAAGATCATATTATTGTCTATTTATGTCTACGTTTTCATGAAGTCTGGATTATAGAAAAAAGTTTTAAATCCGTTTTTCGAAAATTTCGTGTACTTTTTTCCGAATTTCGGAAAGAAACTATTAAGAATTTCGAAAAACGACTTCTCAAAACTTTAACTAAAATGTTCCTTTTTAACTGAATTCCGGTTCAGAAACGTACCGTATTAAACTATTGGACGAAATACATATTTCTATGCGCAAACGTGAACACATAGAAAAAAAAAAAAAAAAAATGATAATAAGTGAAATAAACGTCGTTGTAAAAACACTAGCTTCTTCGCACCATTCGAAGTGTAAAATTAAATCGTGATAATACAAAAATTTCATGCATTTTCTGCCTCAGCACGTCCGCTGTACACCCAATGCGTTTTATCAATATTCGAATCGATTTGAATTCAAGCGTTATCTACAAAAGTCGAGTGTCGACGAGCGAAAATCTTTCTGGGACAATCTGCGCAACGTAAAAAGTCGGTACGGTGAGTATATACGTGGACGGGGGATTGGGGGGAGGGGGTTAAAAGGGACGGCGAAAAATCGCAAACGCGCCGAAGTCACGTCGCGTAAATTCTCATTTTGCCGCCGGCGTAACTGCGTGCTGCGTAACGAAACTAGGTGAAATTTCCCCGGAATTAGGGGCGTTTTTACGGTCACACACCGCAGTAATTTTCACCTAGAAATTATTATTACGTCCCGACGACGGGTCCGTGGGGGGGGGCGTGTGCGTACGCGACCGCGGCGTTCTACACAACGACCAAAGATTTGATTGCACAACCCGATCTCGATTTTTCTCCAAAAAGCCGACCTAGATTTTTTTTTTAATTTTATTTATTTATTTTAGATTCCGAACGAAGTGAAAGGGTTTTTACAATAATGTTTATTTTTATTTTAGATTCTGAACAAAGTGAAGAAGCTAGTGTTTTTACAATGATGTTTATTTTTTATTTATTTTTTTTTTTCTGTTAACACTTTTTCGTATAGAAATACTTGTCCAAAAGTTTCGATCAATAACTTTTTGAAACCGGATTCGCCTCTAGATTG
>JAIPRM010013421.1:0-11445 GCA_025469315.1 Stegophylla sp. TES_Ste_2020 | reverse complement strand
CTTCCGAGCCCTAGTCATTACTTACAATGGTTTTAAATATTAAATGTTGTGTTTTGTGAATTACAATTTGGTGATTTGGATATTTCTTTAAATTGCGATAGTGTTTTCAGACTTTTGGATTAGTATTTATATATGCAGTTTTAACTGAGCAAAGATAAAATAATAAAAAAAAACGTCATTGTAAAATCATAAATTTTTTTGAGTTGCTCAGAATCTAAAATGCATTGAAGTATAAATAATACATAAACATTTGAATATAAAAGTACTTAAAAGTAATATTTGTCATGCAACATTTTTTTCATTTTATTCTAACTTGAAAAATTATATTATCATGCTAATTATAAAAATATCACATACCATCATTATGGTCATTAGCTTTCTCTACAATAACTGTGCCATCCTGGCGGCTAGTGGACGGTACACACTGAAAATATTAAAAATAATTTATACTAAAATTACCTAACAAGATATACTAACAACAAAATATGTATGAAAATACATACCACATCCGTAGCGAAATTTCCTTCATAATTTTCCATGTCTGTAATACCAAAATATATACGAAAGTGTAAATATATACTATATATTATTTTCTTTATAATCTTACAAACATAAATTATATAAACTAACATTCGAAGGGGGGTTGGGAGTTGTTATAGAATAGTAGTATACGTACATATTGCAATAACTGAACAATGCTGCAATCTTCTCAGCAGTTTTAGTGACTTAGTGCAATAGACTAAGATATACTTATATATCTTCGTCCTTGGTTCTGATTGATACTCTTATTGATGGTGGCCTGCGCTAGTAGTGCACTCTAGGAGTGATTTCTTATTATTGTCATTATACTTATTATTTTTAAAAATATTTCAAAATATTGAAGTAGTACTAATATTGTTCTGTGGTAATACCGTTACTGAAATACTTATTTAATTGCTATTTACTATAATACCTAATACCTATATTCGGATCATTTCATTAATAATACTTATTATTTTTGTGTTATACATATTATACTTTGAAAGTTTTATAAACATTACCAATAAAGTTTTGTTTATTTTAATGGTCTTAGAGCGAAATCTATGTTATAGGTTTTTAATATGAAATATTATCTTATAAAGTATTAATAAACTAGCTATTTCTCACAGATATCTAATAAATAAATAATAAATGACATTCCTGAGTATATTTTTTGAAGGAGGCATAATACGAAATACCTCAGCAAAAAGTTTAAAAAGTTACCGAAAACAATATCTACTTTAATTTAGTACAAAAATAAAATAACATATGTTATCCAAAAATTAAGTTATTTATTTATGCATATTTTAAATTCTAAATGTAAATATAATAGTACTTAAATGCATTTTGTTGATTTTTGTGTAAGGTTGTCCAATATTAGTGTGAGAGATTAAATAATATCAATTTTTTAAAATAAAGTAAATGCTAAACATGAGGTACGAGACACATTGACTTCTGGATTCTGAGGTGCGGTGTGCATAGAGTTTGATTGTAAAAAATTATGATTTTAATAAAAAATAAGTACCTAATATTAGTTCAAGTTTTACGTTAATTATTAAATTATCTTGTTATGCTAATATTTTATTATATACATATTACAAAAAAAGCCGGACATACTTCGCACGATGGGTGTACTTCGCACGACGGGTGGTATTCTCTTGACGCCCTTGACGGGCGTATTAAATTTTAAAGAAACAATAAATCATTTCTTCAGTAAAATGATTCTGAACGAAGGAAGTTAATAATATATAAAAAAAAAAAAATGTTCGAAAAATGTCCAAAATTTTTTTTCACATTTTTAAAATTTTCTTTCGCCAAAATCTTTTTATAGGATTTTCTATATATGTTTAAATTTTCATATAATTCTGATCAAAAAATTATGGTTTTCGAGTCGTTTTTGTCAAATTTTGGGTAGTTTTTTCCAAAAAAAACATTGAAGAATCGAGAAATTCAAAAAATGACCTCTTTAAAGTACAATCTAGAGGCAAATTGGATTTCAAAAAGTTATTGATCGGAACTTTTGGACAAGTATTTCTATACGAAAAGTTGTACACAGAAAAAAAATAAATAAACATCATTGTAAAAACACTAATTTCTTCACTTCGCTCAGAATTTAAAACTACGCGAAGAACTATTAGCTCGTATTGCAACTCCGGTGAACAAAATCTTACTATCAAATTTATTATAGGTCTGCCAACTATTATCAAGCTTGATACCGTTTTTAAAAATTCACAAAATTTTTAAGTTTTTATGTTAATTACCAAAATATAAGTTGTCTGTTGACCAAATTAAATTATTTTCGTAACAGTTTAAGTGTAATTGATTTCGATTTATTACTCCTCACTGAAACATAGCTAAATACCAAAGTAAATGACTCTGAGCTGGGTCTAAATAATTTTCATATTTTCCGTACTGATCGATCAAATGGGTTTGAAACTAGGGGTGGTGGCGTTTTAATTGGTGTTCGTACTGGAAGTACGTGAGCGAATCGATGTACCTATTATTTCTGGAATTGAACTAGTATTTGTTAAAAAAATTTTTTTAAATATATATTAAAGTTTTGGTGGTTTGTGTATACATTCAATTTTCTGATGGTAGGGAAGTTTATTATGAACATGTGAACTAGTTGAAAATATTATTTCAAATAACCTGCAAGACCATAAAATACTTATTGTTGGTGATTTTAATTTAAATAATTTTGATTGGTCCAACGAATCACTCCACGTAATTCATACCACAGCTAATGTTATTATCAATTCCTATTTAAATTTTAGATTCTGAACGAAGTGAAGAAGCTTATGTTTTTACAATGACGTTTATTTTTTTTACTTTTTACTTTTTCTCTTTCTGGAAACACTTAAAAGAAATACTTGTCCAAAAGTTTCGAAGCCAGACAGTTAAATTGTCACATTCATTTTCAGAAGTTTTTCATATTTGCTTTTGAGTTCCACAGGGTTCGCACTTGGGGCCTTTATTATTTATTCTTTTCATTACTGATCTACCAAATGTTTTTAATTCGTCAGTTAATATGTTAATGTTTGCTGATGACACTAAAATTTATTCTTTTATTAATAATCAGTATGATACAATTAATCTCCAAGAGAATTTAGATAGGTTTTCCACATGGTGTCACGAAAATGTATTACCAGTAAATATTAATAAATGCAATGCCATCTCTTTTACTAAAAAAAAAAAGATCCTTTAGTTTTCAATTATAAGATTAGTAATATTATTATTGACCGAGTAGACTTAGTTAGAGATTTGGGTGTGCTTTTTTCCTGTAATTTGTCTTTTACTTCTAATGCTAACATAGTTATTAATAAAGCATTTTAAATGCTTGGTTTTATATTAAGAAATACTAAAGAATTTAATAATATTCAAGCACTAAAAATGCTCTATTGCTCCCTTGTTAGACCTAACTTAGTATTTGGATTATTAATATACAGTTAAAATTCGACCGATCAACTGGTTCACAATGTTCAATATAAATTCCTAAAATCAATTGCTTTCGACTTAAATTTACCGATCTCCAGAAATTTCGGAGAAACATTTACCCAGTACTTTCAAGTGACCAAATACCGGTTAAGAATCACTGTCGTTTAAGCTAATTCTAATTCTCTAAGAATTTTGATAACTTACTGGGTAAAAAAATGTTTTTGCCCCTGAACGACAATTTAGCTTAATGCGGTACTGTCTGACATAGGGAATATCTATTATAGAGGTTCCCAAAGTGGTCAATAGCAACTTCCAGGCGGTTTATATTTGCGATCAGATTAATAACAACAATTCAAAATTTGCTTATTGCAACGATATAAACTATAAAATATATTATCGATTACAACTAATAATGAGTCCTTTAATGGCCGCATGTATACGCGTAAAATGTTTACTGTTAATTATAAGTAGGTTCAAGTTCTGACTGTTGCCAATCTTCTTACATAGGTATACATATAAATAAATAAATAAATAAAATCAGTGACATGCACAGGGAGGGAGGTTGTGGGTGATATCCATCCCCATTGAATTTTTTTCTGTTTTATTGTTTTACTTTGAAATACATAACATAAAATATATAAGAGTACCTATAAACAAGTAATTCAAAATATTTATTTCATACATGCCACATCACTTATAAATAAATAAACATTGTGTCGCGCCTCGCGCGCACCTGACGGTAACATAAAATTACCTACGCGATTATTCGACTCGGTAATAAACCAATTAAAACTCGTAACAACCAAATATAATACATCCAGTGATGTGGCCAGAAAATTTTTAAAGGGGGGGTTGAATTTGTTTTTGTTTAACAGAGTTCAAGTGACAAATCACGAAAAGATTTCATAATTGGGGGATATAACCACCCCTTGGCCAAGTCACTCTATGTATTATAGTATAAAAAATATAAAATATTATACCGAAAGGACGAATTGACGATGACGCAAAGTGACAGGTAGCCTGCTAGCTGGTTTGCAGACAAACTGCAAAGTCGTTGGCAAAAAAACTTTTGTCTACAGGATTCTAACACAGGACGTTTTCTAGACGCGTGGAGTGAATCGTCGGACGAACATTCAACGTAGAGAGACTCCAGTCACTGTTCTGGCGGCAGCTGAGATGAAGGTGGTAGTGGTCGCGTGTAACGTAAACAAGAATGAAATAATAGTAGAAAATTTTTCAAATTTCTAGCCGAAAAGCAGATAGGTAATCGAAGATCACGATCGAGTGTCAAACAGTGGAATCAGCGCGCACGGACAACGAGTTGCGAGAAGCGAACGTAATAATTATCGACTGAGAATGTTGGTTGCTTGGTGGTTCTGACCGGACGAAGCGACTACCCCACACCGAACCCACCCTTCTCCTACACGAATGTATTATGTAGTCACTAGGGGATCTGTTGTTGAATCGTGAGGACTAACAGCCGGACTGCGTAATTCCGAACCCTATTGCAGTACAGCGCGCGGTAAGCGAAGCTAAACCGAAATTATAAACCTACGCGCCAATTTAGAGCGTAGCGCCGAAATGTAGTAGGACTTGTAGCAGATATTGTATTGGGATAAACATTAACAAAATCCAATAATATATATATATATATATATATATATGTGTGTGTGTGTGTGTGTGTGTGTGTGTGTGTGTGTGTGTGTATATTATGCATATTATATACCTATTTATTATAAATTGTATTTTTAATATTTAAATAATGTAAAATTAAAATAATTACATATTAAATTAATAATTTATAATATTAATAATCCATTGAATAATAAACATTATAGAAAAAAAAAAGGATACGGATATTAATTAATTATTAAATCAGGTATAAAATAATTTATACTAATTATTATTTTAATTCGAATTCTATTTTCATGTTCCGTTACATAAGATAATATATAGATATATGTCTGTATTAGTGTGTCGCGGTTTATTATATCGATTTCGTCGTCTCGTATAATATACGTCTGTTTTTTTTCTTCCCTTTGCCGTCGATAATGTGTTGTCCTGGTTACTGCATCCCATGCTGTGTACTGTAGGGGGAATAATATTTATTACAACGTTGCCACGTAGTACACGGCTAGAATAGTGTATTTCACCCTAAACAGAGCGATATTGTTAAATCGAAGTAACATGCACGTCGCTGACGTGTCACCACTCACACACATCTGCCGTTCCAAACATGGCCAATTCGCAGTGATGTTGAAATTAATTTAATGTCACGCGTGCACTGAGATTTTAACGTTTGACGTGCGAGTAGATGCGATAGAACTATGTGACCTTTTTCCGTCTAGCGGGCGGCAAAGTATAGGTTCTATTGTATCATCTACTCTTATCGAAAATCAAACGTTCAGCGATGCTCGTATGACAAAAATAGTATGCCGACAATAATATAATTTCACTAAACTAACCGCTTATACAGTAAAAAAAAAAGAAAAACACGCGTTGAAAATACATATTTTTGAAATCACCTCTTTAAATGTCAAAAAATCATAACATCCTCACTGTTGGATACAAATAGTGTAATTTCACAGGAATAGTTAACACATAAACGTATCCGAAATACCCAACTAAGTCTAAGTTTATTCTAGTTTCAAAGATGTATTTTTAATTGGCTTTTGCTAAGGAAGGTGACCAATTATTTGCTTTAGTCGAGTAAATAATTACAGGAGTTGTTTTAGATTCTGAACGAAGTGTTTTTACAATAATGTTTATTTATTTATTTATTTTTTCTGTGTACAACTTTTCGTATGGAAATACTTGTCCGAAAGTTTCGATCAGTAACTTTTTGAAACCGGACTTGTCTCTAGATTGTACTTTAGAGAGGTAATTTTTTGAATTTTTCAATTCTTCAATTTTTTTTTTTTTTGGAAAAAACTACCTAAAATTTCACAAAAACGAATCGGAAACCATCATTTATTGATCCGAATTTTATGAAAATTTAAACATAAATAGAAAATTATATAAGAAAGATTTTGGCGTAAGAAAATTTTGAAAATGTGAAAAAAAAGTTTTGGACATTTTTCTAACATTTTTTTTTCTTATTTATTTTTTATATTATTAACTTCCCTCGTTCAGAATCGTTTTATTGAAGAAATGATTTATTGTTTCTTTAAAATTTAATACACCCGGTCAAGAGAATCCCACCCGTCGTACGAAGAACACCCATCGTGCAAAGTATGTCCGGCTTTTTAATATACAGTATTACAACTGCCAAGGTCAAAAATTGGCAGACTTGGTCAATGACAATGAGTCTAGAACGATTTTATAAAGTCAATACATCCTCGCATACAAATTGTAAGCATGTATTCATGTACTGTATTCACTTTTGCCGTTTCGGATCCTTACCGGCGTCACACTCGGCAAGAAGTATTCTTTTGCAAATACGTTCCGAATATTGTGAGCGCATATTTTCCACGCGATACATCCGTCCCCTTTTCTCCAAACACATGCGCATTTATATACCAATATATATACTGTGTTCTTTCAATGAAGTTTATTTTTTTTCGGTTAACGCTTTTATATATATATATAATATAATATTATATAGAAATGCTTATTCAAAATTTTCGATCAGCAACTTTTTAAATCAAATGTCGCCTCTAGATGGTACTTTAAAAATATAATTTTTCGAAAAACTACCCAAAATTTGACAAAAATGCCTTTAATACTACTTTTTTTTCTTAAATTCAAATTCTATGAAAATGTAATTATAAATAGACAATAATTTGAAATATACTATTCTGAAATAAATTTTTCAATGTTAAAAAAAATGTAATTTTTTTCTCATTGGAAAGCTATTTTCCCTGTTCTTAATTAATCCTAAAATATTTACCTTTTTAACCTTTTTAATATTTTTAAAACTACAATATCTCTTATTAAATTGAATTGGAAAAATCCTAAAACGAGTTTAAATAGTGGTTTTATTTTTAGTATAAAAAAAAAACATACATTAAAAGTAATTATTTATCATTACTAAAATTTGCGCATTTTATTCATTGGTTTTTGCCACATATAATATGTCTCTGGCAATGAAAACATTGTTTTTTGGTCAAACGAATTTTTTTATAGACACAGTAATTACACACACACACACACAAAATGAAAATTCAGGTTATGGCATATTTTACTGTTTTTTGTCAATTTTCCTGTAGTTTTCTAAACGTTTCGGAAAAAAATTAAGGATGACCTTCCAAAAGTATCAACAAATGCAATTTTTGATCTAAAAATAACTGGATCTTAGGATTTTGATAGAATAACATTTCTATCAGAAATTACGTCTCCATGCAGATTTTTAAAACGAACGGCAACGCATTCTTTGCTTCACACCAATTACCGTCATTAATTGTTGTCTTTTCAAAACAACCCTCGCTATCTACACTGTTAGGGCTTAGGTCCCAATAATTTATTATTATTATTATCTATGTCATCTATGTCATCAGCATTCACGTTCAGATGTTTTATATTATATTCGTTTTTTCACATGTAGTATTTTATAGACACTACTCTATGGCTTTTTCATTAATTCTATCTTTTCTTATACGACGCTAGCCGCCTGACTATTTTTAACAGAAAATATATTTATTTCATACATTACATTATTACGAATAAGAATAAACGTTATTATTTATTTACGATAAATCAGCGCGTCAATATGTTTTATTTCTAAAATTTATTCTTAAACAATTAAGAATAGTAAATACTCTTCCTATTTCAGATATAAGTTAGGTTAATAATTTTTATAATTCGTAAAAAATAAAAATATAATATATTAGAAAGGTAATAAATAAAAATAATAATGGTAATATAAAATTTTAAAATATATTATATAAAATTTTATTAAAATAATTAAAAAAAAAATATTTTTGTTTCCAATTTTCTTTTCTCAAAATAAATAATAAATAATACTACTGAAAAAAAATATAATGTAATATATATTATATATTATTATATTCATATTATAATGTAAACTTTAAAATTTAAAATTTGAATGTTGTCAAGTCAATATGAAATATTTATATTTTTATTTTTGTATACATATAAAATAAGTCTTTTTCTATTAACTTTGATATTTCTATTCTTTGTTAAATAATACATATTAACAGAAAACAAAATTACCCATGTACAATGACTTAAAATTTAAACTGAAATATTACCATTATGAAGTACTAAATAAAAAATACTAATTAATAATTAATATTCATTTGATGAACTTTGGGATTTTTCGTTTAATTTAAGTGAGTAGTAACTAGTAAGTACTCAATAGTTTTCTGGAACGTTCTGGATTCTAACTGGGCAGTTTTACGCAGGTAAATTCAGTAACTTATTTGCCAACCCTTGTAATTCTGGATGTTTATTTTTGCAGAAGACCAAAATGCAGTTGTTGATAATGTTTCGTTTTCAAATAATATTTTTAAAAAAACAATTTTTTCTTAATACTCAATAAAACTGTTTAACCCTTCAAAACCAATTTTAGCAGAATTTAAAATAAAATCTTTTTGTTCAGGTGTCATTTTTTTTCCTTGGTTTTATTTTTATACAGTATAAAACGTATATAATTATGTGTTTTATACTATACGATTTATACGTTTTATACGTACGTATAATACGTGTTTTATACTATACCGTATTATACGTTGCAACCCTGATAAAATCTCACGAACACATACACTTAAAATTACCTAATTGAATAAATTATGCGACAACAATATATTATGTTTTTAACTTGATGCGTTTCTAACTAAAATACGTTTTTACAATTAATGCGTTTTTTATACGAATGCGCTGCGTACACTTAAATGTGCAAAAAACAAAACTTAATAAATATATAATATAACGGTAATACACGCACGGCAGACGAACGTGTATACTTGCGTACCTTACAATGGTCGTACATACATTATTTCTCGCATACGACGAGTGGATTAAAACAATTTCTTTTTAATTAACGATCAAGTTATATAAATCATAAACAAAGATAACATTAACTTAAATGTGCGTGTTTACTGTTTGTGTATGCGCGTGTGTGTGGCCGGCCGTAAATATTTTTATGATACACAAATACAAAATTATTGTGTAAGGTGTTAAAATATAGTTTTTAAATTCATTATATATGAATACGATCATACGTATTTCTCTCTGGATTTTTACACAAAAAATAAAAATCACGTATATTTAATACGGTACCAGAAAAACATTTATATTGTTTGAATAGGATCCTGCATGAAATAATACATAATATAATCACATATTATGCAGCTGTAGGCGTTATTTTGTATTGAAACCTTTCATCCGTCCGCGCGTGCGTGTGAGTTTGGCATCGGGGTTTTGAAAAAAAAAATTCAGAGTACTTGTAAAACCGAATAAGCCTGCAAGGTGAGAGGGGAAGAATAAAATCGATTTAGATGGTTGCCAAGCAGTTGCTCCGCTGCTATGTGCGCGCGCACATCTACGGAGTTCAGGGAAAATGGCCGCCGCCGCCGCCGCCGCCGCCGCCGCCGCCGCCGCCGCTGTACGCACAAAGTAAACAACTCCGTGGTCTCCGGGTCACGTATTCCCAAACCCTACTCGAAAGCAACCATGGTATGTGATAAATGCTCGTGGTTGGTCCTGGTTTATGCATAGATATTCATGTTCTCATCTTAAGTAATGATTATGATGAGTTATATAACTTTGTACGAATAATTTAAGAAACGACAAATATAATGCTATACGAAAACAAGAGTTGTCCGAAAACGTTACTAAATTTTTATGAATGAGCATTGTTCTCTAAACTATAGTTGAACGACAAAAATTATACACGAATGAATAATAATTAGTTGTATGAAAATGTAATATCAGTATTGCTCTATCTCAGGTCCCACACGATCCCACACGGCAAATTTTAACAAAAAAGACTCGGAAGCTATCATTTTTTGATCCGAACTATATGTAAATTTATATATAGATAGAAAATAATATGAGAAAGATTTTGGCGCAAGAAAATTTTGGAAATGTGAAAAAAAAATTTTAAGAACATATCATTTGAGAGGTAAAAAATATTAAAATTATAATATGACTTATACAAGGTAATTTATTATGTATGCTTACCTCCTATTTTGGCCGTAAAAATGGAAAAATTTGGAATTCTTTTGGGAGAAAGTTCAACTTACTTTAAAAACTTTTTTTTCCATAACTATTTTTTTCGTGTTATCTTAAGGATGTCCTATTTTTTCAAAAGTCGCCCCCTTTTTCGATTGCCGAGTTTTATTCACATAATTTTTCTGTGAATTTTGATGTACCATTGAAATTAAAATTCAAATGAGTAGCTTAAAGTTTATAACATTGCAAATTAATTAGGTGTTAACTGATAAAATCATAGTTTCGTAATAATTACGTAATACGTTAGTAACTAAAATATGCGTCTAAGAGATTATTTTCCTTAATACTTAAATTTTAATAGTAATTTGAATAATTTGAATAATAATAAAATAATGTTTGAATCTCCTTAGGACATCCATAAGGTGACATGAAAATAAAAATGAGTTATGAATAACGAATCTACGTCATTTCCACGCATCTACATTTCGACAAATATTCGACGCATTTTATAATTATCGATATCATTATACTTTTATGTTAGTATGTTACTCGTACATTATATTAGAATATAATATATTTAAAATTGTATTTGTAAAAATAATTTGTTTTATAGTCATGTCATTTTTGAAAAAAAATATATAAGTTGGAGTATATGCTTTAAAAAGAGATCATAGCGTAACTAAAATGTTAAACAAACGATTACTAGCCGGATATACAGAACAAAAAAAAAGCGGACATACTTCGCACGATGTGTGTACTTCGCACGACGGGTGGTATTCTCTTGACGGGCGTATTAAATTTTAAAGAAACGATAAATCATTTCTTCAGTAAAACGATTCTGAACGAAGGAAGTTAATA
>JAIPRM010013419.1:0-11447 GCA_025469315.1 Stegophylla sp. TES_Ste_2020 | reverse complement strand
CAAAAAATGTCCAAAATTTTTTTTCACATTTTCAAAATTTTCTTGCGCCAAAATCTTTTTTATAGAATTTTCTATCTATGTTTAAATTTTCATAAAATTCAGATCAAAAAATGATGGTTTCCGAGTCGTCTTTATCAAATTTTGGGTAGTTTTTTCCAAAAAAAAAATTGAAGAATTGACAAATTCAAAAAATGACCTCTCTAAAGTACAATCTGGAGGTAAATCCTGTTTCAAAAAGATATTGATCGAAACTTTTGGACAAGTATTTCTATACGAAAAGTTGTACACAGAAAAAAATAAAAATAAAAAAATAAAATAAACATCATTGTAAAAATACTAGCTTCTTCACTTCATTCAGAATCTAAAAAATAATAAAACAATTTAAATCTAATTTAATTTAACCTTTATCTTTTATACAAAATTAAATAAAATACGGACAACGGGGAGGGTTTCTGTCCCTTAGCCCCTTCTCTGCGTACGCCACTGCCTTCTCCTCATTATTTTTCTCTTTTCTGCGCCTCTTTAAATTTATTTTGTATTGCGCATTTCAGTTGCTCATTAAAATTAATCAAGTATGTAAGAAGATATTTGAAATTAACAACATAATTTATCATTTATTAGTTATAAAGAAATTTAATAGAATTTCGTGGTATAATATAGATATCTGAAATGTTTATTGACCAATAAAAAGTCGATTTTAGTTACTTAGTTATAACTTCAAATAAATAGTACTAGACTATTTCATTCGATATCTATGGCATTATACTACTAACTAAAAAAATTTTCCAAAAAATTGTATCAATTTTTGAATAATTTTAATACTTTGAAATTTTCTTTGTTATTCTAATTTTATTTTAAATTCTTGGTTTAATAAAGTGAATATTCAATAAAATATTCCTCGTATAACTCACGGCCCCGAAAAACCTCAAAAATAATTGATCATCATTTTGTTTTCTTATCATTTAAAGTTAGAATGAAACAGTTTTTTTTTTCAAGTAAAATAACGATTTATATCATTCAAAACTTTTAATTTTTAAAATTTAAATTACACATAATATAATAATATGTCACTGGCTCAATTAATATTTTTTTTATGCATTGAAATTTATAATTACGGCAAAATGTACAAAGAATTTAAGATTTCTTTTTGTAATGATTTCATTCTCAATTTATTGCTTAAAGAAACGCTTTAATCAATAAATTAAAACATTTTATAGGAGTTTACGTATACAGGTTAACTTATATTTACATTTTTACTAAATTCAAATGAGACAATTAATAATTGTCCATAATAGCACTGTGTAAATTATTTCTCTAAAGCTCCGCTCAAAATAAGTTTTTTGCAGACAAATTTATCTTTTCTTAAAAATTTAAATTACCCATAATTGAATTCTACTAGAGGTACTAGAGGTATAAACTATAAATATTATACTCATGGTACGAAGTATGTCTGACTTTTTAAATATTAAATACATCTAGATATCTCACGTGAAATGCGAATAAGTCAGTAACATCTATTCGTAATATCAATAACTATGACGGATAATGTAATATTCACAGCCCTTAATTTCATTGATAAACACATTTAATCGATAATTTATATGAATTTGTCATTAAATTATGAATAATATAAATGGATATTTATTATTTATTTGAATATGTGTGTTCATAAATGTTAGGCAGAAAGGTATGAGTCTCTAAATTATACCCCTTTTGACCTCCCTCTTTAATTCGAGCTTGGGCGCTATATCAAATTTTTATCACTGGTACAGAAATGAATCTGATTTTTTACTTAAATAAATGTATATAATTCATAATATTATATTATGTAATAGATCCGTATTTTTCAACAATGATTTTTTTGTTTATTTAACTTCGAAAATTTGTTTGGGAGATACTTTCTAAAATAAACTGATGAAATACTCGCACGAAAGTCAGCCATTAAATTTCTTCGATTCCTACTGACCTGCCCTTATTTATTGGGGGAAGGGGGCTGTACTTTCTTAATATTTTCGTTAAAACATATCATGTGGGCAGGTCATTGGGTGTACACGTTAGCGACAAGCGTTTGGACCGATTCAATCTTAACGAATTTTACTAAAACATATTTTGTCAAGCATTATTATAATGCGTGGGACAAGCCGTGCTGCACTTAAACAGTGTGTAGAAAGTTTGACATTGCATTCCTTATGTATAGGCCGTAAAGTTTGTTTTGACAAGGGACAATGGTGTTGCAGTGCAGTAGTTTCACATTATACTGTAGTCTCGACCCGATCAGTTCTATTTTATTATAAGAAGTTGTAGTAGAAGTAAGAAAGCTGAAGTAGTACATTGTTTGTACTGTAAAACAAAACAGATCTATTTTAACTATTAAACCGAGAATTATTTGCTCTCGATTTATGTATATTATACCAAATGGAAAACTTTCGTTTTACATTAATATTTGTTATGAAGCTAATGAATATACTAATATTTATATGTACCTATACTGAATTTTGATTAATTAACTCTTTGTCATATTTTACATAGTGACACCGCTAGTGTACATAATATATATGTACATTGTACATTAAAATTACTCAAAGCATTGTTTTCTTATTACGATATCGACAATCCATGTCATGTATCCACTTGAATTAATTAAACGAACGGTATTTAAAAACGGTCCTCGTAACATTATATAAACATATAATAATAATTTTCACCGATCGCGTTAAGTGTGCATACACTTTCTATAAGAACACATCAAAACTTTTCGACTCATATCCATGCCTACATGTGTTACTCCATTTATCACTTTATAAATTTAAATTCACCCCGTTTATTGTGCGCTTGAATCGCAAAGGGGGAGCAAAGAACGCTGTTTTTTCTTCTTTTTTAATAAATTCCTACATTTTCCATATCGCGTAACTTTTCACATAAACTCTGTGTAAGTACCCTTAGGGTCTTAATACACACGGTCGCTGTGAAATTATTATAATAGCAATAAGAGTATCGCGAGAGTCTACATTAGGAAATATTGTGTTAAACGTCATGAAAATCTTATATTCGATCATATTGTACCAATAATGATATCGTGATTAGGTCTACGGAGACCACTTATGCGAATTGAGCGGCAATTGAAAAAAAATTCATTTTAACAGATCTGACCTATATAATATATATATAATTGTAATAATTACATAATATAGTCTTAGACTTTGATTACTATTATAAAAGAGTGATAGCGTTTCAATAGCGCATCGTTTCCTAACCTATGGGTCGTTGCTCATTAACAAAAAAAGGAATATGTATAATAAAAATAAAAATGATTAAATATACAAAAATTAATAACATTATAAATTTAAAATATTTGTGATGAAACGATGTTATTTTTTAGTGCAATACTGCAAACAATTTTGCTAGTTTTTTATTACTGTTATTACTACTATGAGAAATAACATTAATTTTGTCATTATACCTATTTAATATTTTATCAATTTGTTTTAAGATTATTTTTAATATTATTTGTAATTGACAACAATAAGTACTCAACATTTTTTGTAATTGATTTTATCGCTTTAATTAAATAATAAAGTTATTTATTAACAAATTATCATTAATGTTACTATATTAATGTGCACCTAATTGAATTTTCTTTTTGGTGGAGAAAACGATATTTTGTCGAAAATATACCTACCATCAATTGAGGCATCTCGTTGCTTATCCTTTTTAGTTCTTTTATTTTTATTTTTTGTTGAAACAGGTTCATGAAATCCGATAATTAATTCGTACGGATATGATATGAAATGTTTTCGAACGGCGTCCTCTCTAAACCGACCGACAATCTTCGGAAAGCAATTTCGGGTTTTGATCTTTTGGGAAGTCACTTCCCGTACCTAACACACAAACTATTAGCAGCGCGGTATTGTTTTTCCCAGACGAATAACCCATCAATTCGTGTTTGACATTCGGTCGAGGGTTTGACCGTGTCGATTTATCATTATCATGTTTTTGTATGTACACCGACAGATAAATCGGAGTTTCTCACCGTCCGCCGCCTCCGTGGACCTCTTGTTGCCGCCACCGCCACGTCGGTATATAGATAGAGTATGAAGGTTTATATACCTATAAAACGTGAACAGGTCGAAATTAACAAAAGGTTGTTGGAAAAAAAAAAAAAGGATAATTGAAACGATTAAATTACTTAAAACAAAACATGATTCGATTTGCCGACGTTTGCGGGATTTCCGCGTGTATAAGTGGCGTGAATAAACACTGTTATGACTACCGTACATCCAAGTTACCCTCACCCTCGAGTATATCATAACGATTACAACCCCTAAATTCACCGAATCGTAAATCATTTCTATATGTTAAATGCGAATCGACGATGGACCATTTATATAGGTGTGCAGTTATCGTGCACGTTTAATAAGAACAACGGCTTTGTAGGATTTGTTAAGTTCATGATAATTTATGGCCACGGCTATTGGGTAACGAACTAAAAAATAATTACGTTAGAACAGACGGTTGCTATCCATTATTATATTATTATGCACGAACTATGATGCTCGTAGTTTATGAAAAATACCTACATTTCTCGTAACGGTTTTATTATTATTATTAGGTATGAAACTGGTGTCAACGGTATATTATGTTTAAACTCAATAGGTATAGTTCCTTGGTTTTATTATTATTATTTTTTTTTTCTATAGTGACACTTAATTATTATTGGTTGTTATAATAATTTGTACTGCACAATCGATTAACATCGTCTACCTGTCAATATCAGAGTAATTAAGGCCCGAGAAACATAAACGTCACAGCAAACCAAATAAAACGCACGACATGCTGATATCATTATCGTTATTTTAATATCCCGATAGCCTTATTTCCTCCGTAACCGAATGATATATAAATTATGTACCTACTATTGTTTTTTTTTCGATATCGAATTATTTTAGATTCTGAACGAAGTGAAGAAGCTTGTGTTTTTACAATGATGTTTAATTTATTTTTTATTTTTTTCTGTAAACACTTTTTCGTGTAGAAATACTTGTTCAAAAGTTTCGTACAGCAACTATTTTTGAAATTGGATTTGCCTCTAGTTGGTACTTTAGATAGGTCATTTTTTGAACTTCTCAATTCTTTAATTTTTTTTTAACTACTAGAAATTTGACAAAAAAGACTCGGAAACCATCAATTTTTGATTCAAACTCTATGAAAATTTAAATATAGATAGACAATAATACAAGAAACATTTTGTGTAAGAAAATTTTGAAAATGTGAAAAGAAATGTGGGCATTTTTTAACACTTTTTTTTATTATATATTATTTTTTCCTTTTTTAATATTATTAGATAAAAAAAAAATAAAGTAAAGAAAAGTATTGATAAGAAAGTTGGTCATACTTCGCACCACAGATATTCTTTGCTTTTTAGGTCAGATACTCTGGGTGGGTGTGTTGAAAATGACAACACACCCACCACCATAATAACCCACCAAATAATGACGACTATTATTGTTCTTTATGTTATTAACTTCATTTGCTCAGAATCGTCTTATTGAAGAAATGATTTAACATTTCTTTAAAATTCTACACACCCACCAAGAGTATTTGACCCGAGGGGTAAAGAATATCCGTGGTGCGAAATTATGTCTGACTTTTTCCATCTACTGTTATTGAAAACTGTTAAAAAGTTTTATTTGTCGCCGTACACATTTACCTATATCACGGTACACTTGCATGGACCCGTAATGTTTTAAACAATTTGAACGATGCAATAAATCTACTTTAAATTATATAGGTACGTAGGTATACGGCTACACAGTGTACAAAATTATTAGTGTAAATAAAAATAGAAAGATTAAAATCAGAAAATGGTTACGAGTTCGTTATTAACTGTGGTAAAATAAGTAGGTACATAAAATATCACCTGGTTACGTTAATTGTTTTTTATTTTTATTTTTATATCCTATGTTACTAGTCCAATATAGATCTATTTATAAACATTATCGAACGCTGAAGTCGACGTACAACCAAAACTACAGTACCGATTCGTTTGAAATTTTTAAGAAATATACTTATTACTATGCGCGGTTGTTATAATGTTTGCAAAATATTTTATGAAAACCAATTTAATTATTACTACGGAAAACAGGATGGTAACCATGTCAACATAAATTTATCTAAAAGCTTAATATAATATGAAAAGCCTGTACCTATACTTCACACCATGAGTGTTCTTCGATCCTGAGCTCCTCGAGATACTCCTTGTGGGTGTGTTGAATTTAAAGAAAGTATCAATCGTTTCTTCAATAAAACGATTTTTAGCGGAATTATGTTAATACACAATAGAAATTGTCAGTTTTATAAAAACACAAAAAAAAAAAAAACTGTGAATGGGCAAAAAGTAGTAGACAGATCAAAATATGATTTTGATGAGAATAAAGGTGTTGGAAAAAAATTTATATTCAAATTTTAGTAAAGTTTAGATTAAAAAAAAAAGTTTAAAAGCCGTTCATGTCAAATTATGCTTCTGTTATAGTAAGAATACTTCATTGATAATGATCTAGACTATGTTGAATCGATGAAATATTTTAGATATTATTTGTTATTTGATTTTTTCTATGGTAGATTAACTATATATATATATATATATACAGGGTGTATCACGAAGATCTGACATATTTCAATGCAATTTTAATGTAAAACTGTCAGATCTTCGTGATACACCCTATATATGTATATAATCACAATGAATATTGAGTTTCTGTATAACCGCTTCATCAGAAAATATGTCATATACATTTCATTGATTTTTTTAAACATCTGTTATACTTATTTAGTAAGTAAATGCATTACAAAAATAAAAAAAAAAAAATTGACCTACCCCCTTATTTCCGAGAAACGTAATGTTGACTATACATCTTGTATTATGAATACTACATGGATCGTTTTGAATAAATTTAACTTATTGTGCGTATAGTTCGTGAAACGTGGACTACTGTCAAACTGAATATGATCGATAGGCCTGTTGATGTGTGAAAATTTGTTGTGTTAAAGGGGGGGGGTCATTCTTTTCACGTAAGAAAACATCACTAATGAATAAAATATATCGTATATGCGCACGGGCCTTTTTCTGAAACGGTGTGCAGTATTTTTTCACGGATTATAGATAAAAAAAAAAAAAGAAGAAAAAAACAAACGTCGCAGTGCGCTTGCATTTTCAACGGTGGCTTAATAGAATTTTGAAAAGCGTGTAATAATTCGTTATTATCGAAAATATACCCGCCTAAACAAGTTTACCGTACGGGACGATATTTTAATAGACCCACAACCGCGGCCCGGGTCAGGTCCCCTAAAGGTGGACCGGGTTAAATATGGAAGCCGCCGTCGTCGACGGAGTTAAAACATTAATTACTGTCCACGTGTACTATTATTTTAATATGTCTATCGAGAACGTGAAATTATGTATGACATGTGGGATAAAAAGTATTATATAATTTACTGGAACTACACCGTTAAAAAAACTTTTGCTGGCCGTACATTATAATGAATTACACTGTATTATTATATAGTACGCTATGGAAAATTTTACGATTTACTACTCGATATAAACAGTGTAGTTCGAGTTGTCGTTGGGGATTTATTTACCCATTGTATAATGTCTCCTGAAATAATGAAAATAATCAAATCCTGTTTTTCTGTTTTTTGTTTTTGTTTTTTTTTTTTTTTTCCTGAAGACTCACAGGGATAAAGACTAAAAATATTTCATGTTTTAGTTGAGCTTAGTGTTTTGGTAAAAAAAAATTTGTTTTATTATTTTCGAAACATTTGAAGATATCCATTTTATAGAGTTTATTTTTATTAATCTCATGATTTTAAATAATTTTTAGTTTCTAGAAATATTATGTATTATATTATTTCATATCATATGGAGCCCATGATTTAATCGAGTATAGTTATCCGGTAAAACTTTTTTAATCATTTCCTGCTCTAAAATAATTTTTACCATCATTAAGGTGATGATAACGTCATTAAAAAAAAAAAAAGATATGTGGATAATGAAAACAAAATGTTGAGCTGCAATATTTCTGTAAAAATTTATTCTAAAAAATGGGCGTCTTCAAAATTTTCCAAATTAATGAAATGAAAAATACATTTCTAATACTTTTTTTTACGGAAATTCAATTAAAATATAAATTAATTGGAGTCATTATCCCAGTGAGTGTTATTAAAAAAATATATGTATAAAATTTAATAATTTCAATAATGGCAATATGGGGTAAATCGTCGTCAGTTAACCTTTTGTACGTATACAGGGTGATCCATTAAGCATGCTAACCTCATTTTTTAGATGTATAAGTACATAAATTAAGAGATTTTATTTTTATATTCGAATTAAAAATATCAAACTTTTTTTGAAATGCCCTCTTGAGGATGTCCTGTGGCGATACTAACTTATTTTTGAATGGAAATCCCCTTTTTTCATCGTTTGATTTCGTACAGGTATTTTGGTTGATTTCTATATTTGAAATATAAATTCAAACTCATAGTTATTGGTTTATTACAAATTGAGTGTAAAACTTATATGTATATGTACCTAAGATACTACCATCTTAATACTGTGTTATAATTAGAAGTTTTCAATTTAAATAAAAAAAATTGTATCGCCACAAGACATCCTCAAAGAGGCACTAAAAAATAAACTTCAGGGAAACATATTTTTTTATAGTAACTTGAACATTAAAATAAAAAAAAAAAGATCAAATGAATTTTCACTATCGAAAAAGGAATTGAGTGGGTTAATGGGTATACACTATGATGTGCATAACATGCAGTTATTTCTACTCGTGATTGCTTATATATTATTATAACGCGATGATGTTTATTAACATCGAAACGTGCACAAAGCGCAACATCTATTCGAACACTCGATATTCTACGAAAAATATTATGCCGTTTCGCCGAATTCCGCGTGTTAAATAACGGGCTGACAAAACACGATAATTTCAGGATCATCTGATTATAATAATATATTGAACGAGTCTGCTAAATATTGTGTACAACGTTATACACTATTCGCATAGAATTACAAGCTGTCAATTTTCGCGTACAAAGGCGTATGGAGTGTGTTCGTCACTCGTTGCATTCACTCATGCGTATGTGTGTGTGTGTGTTTTGCACCTATATACGATAATAATAATAATATGACGGTAGCTTTAGGATTCAATACAAAATATAATACGTGACGTCGCGAGTATTCAATTAGATTGGCAAACCGGCCTCCAATATGATAATATAGGTATTAGTAATAATATACATAACCGGTGATCAGACAATTATCGGCTGTGGACCAGTTGTCGCCGCCGTTCTTTATCATATTAGCAACAATAAAATGAAATAATAATTGTGTGTGTGTGTGTGTGTGTGATATCACGCACACAACACGCGATATTATTGTATTCTACGGGAAATAAAAAAAAGCGTAATTTTACCGTTCGCTTGCAAATTAATTATAACTACCCCGTTCAATCGTACACATGGCGTTATAATTTTAGTCGGTCCTGTTGAACCTGCACGAGAGTATTTTTTCTTTTTTGTTCAAATACTACGTGTACTTTATAAAAATCATACAATAGTGGGTATACAACAATTATTATTATAGTGTTAACGCGTGTTTACCGTGTAATAAATAATAAAAATAATTATACCCTCCACAATATTAAGAGGGAATTGTATAATATACAAAACATTTATTCCAACAGTATATTATCAGTGTCTCACGGTCGAAATAACAGCTGATATCGAGGAAATGTTCACAGCGTAAAGAAATCGAATTTTACTCGTGTGCTACGGTTGTCACTAACGTCTTTAAACCGATCGTGTACATTTTCGATACATTTTGTTTAAAAACGAAACCTCTCATTTAGTAACGTAGGAATAATAAAAACGAATGGACTTCTTTAATGAACTTCTATTTGCATAATATAAAATATTATGTCATCACATTATCAACCTGATAAATGATAATATTTCTTACACTACATCGTATTTTGTTTTCGTTAAATTTATTTTCTAATTGTAGCGTATTTAGGTTCAAAACCTAAGGTTCAAATCGTTTATTGATTAAACGTCAATAAAAAACGTTTAAAGAAATTTTTTTAGTAAATTTTAACATATTTCTTCTGTATACAGACAAAATAAATTTATTTATAATGTTATCGTGTCATCTAATTCTAATGTTAGCACAAGTTATTCTTTATATAATTTATCTTGTGCACAATATACAAATTCATGTACTTAAATACAAACAGATTTTGATCATTATTATCCTATTGAATATAATAACAATATGCTTATTCAAAATTTACTTTTTGTATTACATCTTTTTAAAGATTTTAGAATTTCATGGATGTGATATACGCCACGGAATATGCGTTCGAAGATTCCATAAATGTCTTTAATAATAAACTTAATAATAAACTCTATTATTAAGTCTTTAATAATAGATTAAGTTTGAATAAATGTAGGATTTCCATAAAAATTTAGTCAATCCAAACAAATAGTCATGTAAAAATACAAGGTGTATATGAAACAAATTATAAAAAAACACTTTTGTGTTTCATACCAATAGATCACTTCAACACTAGAACATATTATATTCCTGTTTATAGAATCAATCACATAATAATTATATAAACTATTTTTGTTTTTAAATTTACATTTTAAAAAGCACTTCTTAAATTTCATTAGTACTAGTTACTGAAATTATTCTTTGCCGAATAATATATATTATATCAAAAGTCATAATTAATTTAATATTAATGTGTTATGCATTCATTAATGCGTATAGTTATTTTATGACATGCTTGTTTAAGGTCTGGAAATAATTTTATGTAATTAGTGGTTGTGCTGCAATATACAATTCTGTAGGTATTAGAGACTTAAACGAATGACTATAAAATTGAGTAGACTAAATTCGATGTTGTTTGGACTACAATATTTAAGTATAAAAGAGACGTACTTTGCACTTTGGGTAATTGGGTATTCTTCGCTCCTCGAGTGGGAAACCATTGTGGGTATACTGAATTTTAACGAAATGATAAATCAATTTTCAATGAGACGACTCTGAGCGGAGTTTCAGTTTGTTTATTCCAGAGAATTTAACTTAAAAATTATAAAGATTTTTAAAATTAATTTTATATTTTTTGAGCCCCTATAACTGATAAATTCGTTTAAATCATGCCATTAAAAATTCGAAAAATAAAAATTATCCATTATAACATTTAGTTTTAGATTCTGAATGAAATGAAGAAGCTAGTGTTTATACAATGATGTTTCTTTTTTTTTTTTTATTTTTTTTTTCTGTGTACAACTTTTCGTATAGAAATACTTGTCCAAAAGTTTCGATCAATAACTTTTTGAAACAGGATTTGCCTCTAGATTGTACTTTAGAGAGG
>JAIPRM010013415.1:0-11449 GCA_025469315.1 Stegophylla sp. TES_Ste_2020 | reverse complement strand
AAAAAAGGAAGGCCATAAAAGATTTGTACACGGGCCGCAACTTACGTATGTACCTGAAAAACACGGGCCGCAACTTACATCATACCTTTTATCGTACCCTTTTTTGGGACGCAACTTACCGTCCCCGCAAAATTTTATGCAGATCATTCGTTACTATTATAATCGTTCAGGAACGTAATTAATGGAGGGCATAAGAAGGATAAATTCCACCCAAGCCGTAACATATAACCGGTTTTACTGAAATGACGTTTTTTTTTTTTTTTTTTTTTTCTAATGTATGTTGTCTCTTTCTTTTGGGAAGTAATAATGGTATGGTCTAAAAATTAGCTACTCAATAATAGACTACTACTTCAATGGTCGTAAACGTAAATTGACGATATTGGAAATATTGTGCACTAAAATTAAACGCTTTACTTGTAAAAGTACGATGAATCTCGAGGGCCATAAAATTATCCAATACCAAGGGCCACATACGGCCCACGAACACCCCCGGGTTGGACACCCTTGCTGTATACAACGGACTTCTTTTCGTTCGTAATTTTTTAATATATTATTTTTTTTTTTTTTCAACCGTTGAACGAGTTACATTATTTATGACGGTGTTACGCGGTTTTCAACATTTTAGATTTTCGTGCCATCCAGTGTTTCGGACAGCAATAAATCTGGTGCTCACTAATTTATTGTATGTTTAGTCATTTATATTAAGGGGCTCCTATGAAATGACGCTCGCGCATTAATAGTATCACTTTCAGTCCTCTATTCCGTCCAAAGCAACGAGCGAAAAATACAAATTATGCCAGTTATTAAAAACGTCGATTTCGTTTTTTTATGTGCCTAGCTTAGGGCTAGAAAAAAATTTTTGACTATACTCCAGAAAACTACTTCTGTACAATTATTTGCTGATATTTTTCATTGTAACTTGACTTTACAGTAAAAATAAGCTACGCGTCTTTTAGTTCACTTCGTATTTTGAAAACATGACTTGAATTTTTGTTGTGACTTTGAAAAAATTTATCCATTTCTTGGCTGTTTTTTTTTTTTTTTTTTTATTTATTGGGTTAATGTGAATCGCTCATAATATTCTGAATTTCAATCTAATACATATATTGTATCGTATTTTAAAAAATTTTGGTTGTGTCGAAAATCATAGAAATCAACGCTCCGCTCAGAATCTAAAAATGTTAAAATTAATACGTGAAACAATAACTCGAGTCGCGCGACTCGTTTAAAATCCGCGTACGTAATTTATAAGATTAATGAGCAGATTCCGTGAAAGCGAACGCGAAAGGCTTCGCACGGAATGGCGTTTTATTTTTACAATAATATAATATACACTACTGATTATTGGGTATTATGCAAATTTGTCGGCTATATATAACAATAATAATAATAACACCTAACCCACGGGGGGTTACGCGATATTTTATGCTTAGAAATCGGATAATAAGCTGATACAAGGGTTGTGTACAACGCGCGAGTGATTTCCCCTGTCATCCCCCGAGACGAAACTAGGAACATTAAGAACTGAACTACTCTTGTCTTGTACACCTACAGGGTGATTCATTATGGCAGGGATTCTCAAAGTTTTATGAACACTGTACCCCTTTTTACAAATACATTTTTTTGAGTACCCCTTCTTAGTTACTAAACTAAATTCTATACTAAAAAATTTTTAAAGACTAACATACATTTTTGTTCCATTAATATTAAGTTATTAAAAACTGATCCACAAAAAATTTTAAAAACTAATATCGCTTATTTTCAAAAAAATTAGTGAGAAGGATACTTATAGATTTTAGAGTTTTTTCCTCTATTTTAATTTAAAGGTTTGTTGGCCAGACTCGTACCCCTTAAAAAATTTCGAGTACCTCCAAAGGGTACGCGTACCACAGTTTGAGAATCCCTGCATTATGGATTTTCACCGGGCCCGTAACCAGACCATTATTTTAGATAGGACAAACAAATTTTTTTTGGTGAAAGGAGGCATAGAGGGTGAAAAACGGTATTAATTTTATTTTTAATTTATAAGTTACAACGATTGAGTATTAGAAAGCGCACTGTCCCTTTTACCCCTGTAGCTAAGTGCTCGATTTTCATACCCTTTTTTGACCGTAAAAATGTTATTTTATTTTTTTTATATGTTCAAATTAGAAATTGTATGAAAATGTATAATCATAATAATCACGTAATACGTAGGTAACCATATGTGATCGAGAAACTATTGTCCTTAATACATAATATATTATATAATATTGAAAATAATGAGATCTGTGATAAACGAATATTTTTTTTATTTTTATTTTATTTTTTTTAAATCTTTTGACTTTTTGATGAAGCCATATTAGATTCTGAATGAAGCGAAGAGACTAGTGTTTTTACAATGATATTTATTCCCCCTCCCCTCCCCCATAGGCACTCAATACTAACGATCATTATTAATAACATTATTTTAACGGCTAAACAACCGAACACTACATAATTGTTATTTAGAAAAATCCGCTGTATTCTCAATGGAAAAATCAACTTTTATAATATGAACGTGTGCTACGTTTCGTATACATAAATAATCTCGGGCAGTTCTCGTCATTCGAATGTCACATCGATAATAAATATATTATAATATACATATTATTTTAACGACGGTGTATGCAAACCGATTCGAAAGCACTCGTAAATTCAACACCGTTTGATGAATACGATTCGCGGTAGTCCGATAGTGGAGTTTTATCGATGCGTATTATTATAAATAGAGCTAGGGACTTAAAAAAAAAAAACTTAAAATATGCATGCATTTATACTCTAAAAATGTATCAAATATGCTATGAAAATTACGAAATATGCTCTAAAAATATGCAAAAATACTAAAATAATCTCTCATAAAACATAAATTTTAGTGTAAAAACTCAAAATATTTAAAAATTGTATTGTGTAATATATTTTAATATGTATTATCATATTTTAATCAATGGTATTATTAATTCTTCTTCTATTATTTATGAAATTTCTTCTTTTTTTTTTTTTTCAATCTTTATTATTCAGTCTTTTCAAGTATTCAGTAAAAAATTTTCCAGTACCAAGAAAACTCAAATTAATTATTGAAAAATATGTGAAATATGAACTTAGAATTCAAATATAACCGAAATATGCACTTATATTGAAAACAGAGCTAAATATGCAAATTAAATAAAACTGCATACAACTGTCCTGGTGTTGTGAAACGCATTTTTATATTACTTAGCTATGTTTTGAATGATTTTTAAAAAACATACTAACTCCTATAAGTCCCTAGCCCTAATTATAAATTATTATAATAAACTCAACACCGTCTGACGCGTCCCAAAGCAAATGTAACGCGCTGAATATTATGAACTCGGACGGGCTGCAGAGGGCATTATATATCATACTGCGTTACTGTAATATTATTAATATATGCGCGTCTTTAAAAAAACATTAGTATACTCTAAACTAAAGTTAAATAACGGTACACTAATTAAATTGTAATAATATCATAATATACGCAGTGAATCCGGTCTGTTGTTTGCAGACCACGATTAATATTAATATTATTATTATTATGTCTATGGCCATGCGGAACACCCGACGATATCGGGGACTCGTGGATGGGGGTGAGGGGTTCTAAGGACAAGTTTGTGGAGTAAACTTGGTCCGGAATTGTTTTTAGAATAGATAACATTGGTGACCACTATGCGCATCGAACACTTTTTTTGATGAAACAAAAAAAGCAACAAAAAAAATAATAAAAACTGTACATACTTCGCACAATGGGTATTCTTCGCTCCTCGCGTGGAACTTGATCTTGAAGGGTGCACTATGGCTAATATAATTTTTAAGCAAAATTGACTCGAACAAATGGAAACTTCGCTCAGAATATTTAACACGTGTTAAATTTCAAAGAAATGATAAATCATTTCTTAAGTAAAATGGTTTTGAGCGAAGTTTCAGTTTGTTCAAGTCAATTTTGCTTAAAAATTATAAATGTAATTATTATAATAAAAAATATTTATTTAAAAGCGTTTTTGTCAAATTTTGAGTAGTTTTTTCCAATTTTGTAAAAACTATGAAAAACTTCGAAAAATGACATCTTAAAAAAACGAAAACATAATTATAAAAATATAAATGTATATATATAAGACGAGTCAAGCTCATTATTAATTGTTTTAGTGCGTATATAGTTATTTCCTGACAAGAAATAAATAGAAAACACTTTATTCGCCTACAATGGCGTACAATTCGTTGTATTACCTCTATTAAAAAAGATGGAAGGTTCATATTATAGTAGTTGTTGAGAACAATAGCCACGCTAAAGCTAATTTTGATTTTTCGTTCGAGATTCGTTGTTAATCTACAGTTCCCTCGGACCTAGAACTACCGGTCGATCCCGATTCGCCCGTCGTTCCATTAAGCCGACGATTTGTCTCCATTTCGCCGGCATTTCATTTAATTGTAAAAATTGCATTATCGACGTTGTATCCATATATACTTGACCACTTATCTTGGACCTTTCCTCCATTATGTTTACAATATTATACCGTACACTGCAGGCGCGGATTTAGAGGGAGGCTATGGGTGCTCGAGCACCCCCTGTCACATCAACCTCACTATACAAAATTATAAAAAATTATAAAAAATTATTAATTGACTGAAAAATATATAATAAATAATAAAAAATTAAATTAAAATAAAACGCAACGGCATAGATAATATTCTCCTTGGTACAGTGTGAAATTTCGTGAATTTATTTTTAATGCAGCCCGTGTAAAATACGTCAGCGTGAAATAGATTTTAACCGAATTTCACAAAATATAACGCGATTAAACAACAATGAAAAAAAAATAAATAAAAATAGCAAATACATATAGGACATATATCATGATTTTAAACTTCGATTCAAATACATTTTAATATTTTCAAATTGTTAACGCTAAATCTTTCTCAGAATTTCATAAAAATTTTCTATTCAGAACCCATTAAAAAAAGACTGGTATGAATTTCGCTTAATTTGTTTACAGTTAATGAGGATAACAAACGAATTTCTATGCGCTCGATTTTTACCAAATCAATAATTTAACACTACCTCTCGAATGTGTACGGGCACTATTCCGATTTTTCGGAACCGCAGATCGAGAGCGAAAAACTCTCCACGTGACTGGGAAACTACGATGACCGAAAACAAAAACGTATCCTGACGACAACGATCGTCGGATGGTTTAACCGCTTACTTCTAACGGTTAATAATAATAATAATAATAATAATAATTAATCGCGATCTCTCGATTCGTCCGAACCAGATAGTCCATACATGATTTTTTAACAACAATAATAATTATCGCGCATTGTACGCTGTTCATTGTAGCTGAGGGGCAATTTTGTTTTTCGTTTTACCCGTTATGCGTGTACCGTATATATATATATATATATATATATTTATTATATTTTGTATTTATTACCAAGAGGGGAAAAATATAATATTTTATTATAACCGCGTTCTTATTTCGTTGTCGGCCGCGGGCAAACACACGACCAATAACACCAGTTCCGGTCCGTCTGTCTATACGATACAATATACTATATTCGATTATATTTATATATTTGATATTGTATATATACAGGGTGCCCCAATACGATTTGACTTTTTTAGGTCCTAAAGTTTGAAATTTGAAATTTTATACTACAGTTTAGAAAAAAATTCATAATAGCCATTTTTATTAACCTGATTTTTAGAAAAATATTAGAGCTTAAATCTTTAATAATGGTAAGTCTTTTCATTTTCTACGATTTTTTTAAGTTTGTAAACAATTTAATAATATTGTTAATAAATCATAATATCACCAATGGCGTGTTAGACAAAATTATTAAATTATTCGTAAACTTAAAACAAATCGTAGAAAATGAACGGATCTTTCTTTGTTAGAGATTTAAGCACCAATATTTTTCTAAAAATCATATTTTCATAAAATTGCTATTTTGAATTTTTTCCAAAACTATATACGTTATAGCTGCAGCACTAGGCTATAGTAATAATTTTCAGAAAAGAAAAAAAAAAAAGTAAAAAATTATTAACAGAACAAAAGTTGTCGCATTTTATCAATCCGTACTGGGACACCCTGTATTCATATCGTAGGGTGTTCGTGTGTATACAATATCGTTATAGTCGCTACGTTTATAATATCGTCGTAGTTTCGGAAACTCGATGACTACGTCGTCATAGTAGTAGTCGTAGTCGTTGTTCTACCTCAATATTATAATCCTATGCGAATTTGTTTTTGTTTCGACGACGACGCCGCCGCCATCGTGTCCTCGGGACACAATCGCAAATCTGTTGTGTGCACGTGATACTGCAGTGTACTTAAACGCGTCTATATCTGCGTGTAGAGCTGTTTCCGTCCCGTATACCTCTGAATCTCTCTCTTCCTCCGCACCACTACTACTACGTACATCCGCCGTCTTACCAATAACAATGTAAAGCCATCCGTACAGCCTTTGGCTGTTAATAACGTGTCTGTGTGTGTGTGTGTATGTGTATATAATATTTGTGTGTGTGTGTGTGTGTGTGAGAACCGTTATACAATATATGTATTGAACAGTGTTTCTGACATGCGAAAGCCATCTACAGGGATTATACACTACCGCTTTCCCATTAACAATAATAATAATAATAATCTATATGTGTGTATTGTACGTACAAAGGAAAATTCAAGGACATGCATAAAACGTATCCTTTTTCATCCGACGACTCTCCCCAAAGAGTTTACTATATTATAATAATCCTTTCTCCGTTATTTTCCTTCGGTGTGCTACAATATTCGTTGTAATATAAGTCACACAGACATTGTGTTCGAAAAATAATCGGACTAAAATTCTGATAAAAAAAAAAAAACATATATTTTAATTTCTCATCGTTCACGCATTGTTATGCCGAAATAAACGAGACAGATGATTTTCAGTGTTTCGGTGCATAGTATAATTTTCATTTAAGTCGCAATTTAAATATTTTAATTATTAATCTTTGACTTGTTTCATTTGCGCGTTAATAGTTAATAGTTATAATAAACGATTGTTAATGTGAATGTGTTCAGATAAATATTTTACACAACACGATAAATATTTTATGCTATATTTAATATGAATTATTATTTATGATAAATTTTTAAAATCTTATAATACAAAAATCATTGTAAAGTTTATATTCAATTTTTTTTTTTTAGGTTTAATACTTCCTTGTCGAATACTTCTTTGTATTAAGTAATTCTGACACATAAACATTACTTTAGCAAATGAAATGGAATCGGGAATTGTAATTTATATTTATTTAATTCGATGGTTGGTTAAATGACAATAATAATCGTTTTATAAGAAAATTATAATTTTTTTTTTTTCCTTAAAAAAAAAAATATATTGTCGGATTGACCTGTTCCACACACTGTTTTTATGCGGTGTACGCGCAACAGACAAAAAATAATATAATGTTTTTTAATGTTTTACACGACACACTATCAGGACCATATTTACGTAAAAACATTATGGGTATTTATCCAGGGCCTATGAATATTAAGGGCCCACAAAATGTATTTAATTATTATTTTAATTTTAATTAATCCTTAAATATGAAGAACATCAATCAATTTTTACATATTCAAAAATATTTGATAAAATATAAATCATATTTTTCACAATCACAAAATGTAAATCAAAAAGATAGAAAATGCTCTTACTAAAGTGGTCTATTATTATATATTTTACAGAGCAATATTTTTACAGAAAAAATAATTACAAAAGTTGTGAAAATGTTATAGTTCTTAAATTCAAATATTTTTCAATTTATTATGAAAGTAATGTTTGATCAAATTTCTATTTATAATAATTATAATATATTTACTAATTATAAGTTAATTCACAACTAATAATAACAGGCCAATTGTTTTATTTTGTCCCGAGCCTCAAAAATTCTAAATCGGGCTCTGCACACGATTTTATTCACTCGATTCGAAAACAAAGTTTACGGTTACAACCGAATACCACCGTGTAGGTCACTTCTTTACCGGTTTTTGGCAAAACCAATTCGATCGTTTCCCCTGTCGAATTCCGTGTAATAGCGACTGATGAGCAAATCTCCCAATATCCACAACGGGCCGTCGCGGGTGTGATAGGAATGATCAATAAATCCGGACATGCACTTGGCACTCTTTTGACCCGGTCCCTTTAACAAGATATATATATTTTAAAAACGCATTCGGAAAAACTCGTTTCAATTTCAAACGGGGATAAATAACTACTAACCTTCAGTTTTATGATGTATTCCTTTCCCTTGAGACTTAACGTCGAATTGCCGATCGCGAACGATATCACGGGTAAACTATCGATTCGATCGCACGCGATCTGAAACAGGCGACGAGTCGACAATTAGGATTAAAGGACATTATTGGAATTGAAGTGTGCGAGCTATACACCGCGTGTTCTACAGCCGGAAAGAGAGGAAGGAGCTAGTTATATACAAAAGATTCCTGAAAGATTGATCTTTTCGGCCCAGTGGCAAAATGTCAGGAGAAAAGACGTATCCTCCTCGTCTCCGCCCCAAGTACGCCACTGAGTGAGTTTGTATGTTAGATATTATGCGGTCGTAAAACTCAAAATCGTCTATTTCGTGTGATAAAAACAGAATATTGTAAGAGAAACAGATATTTTCCAAAAATGTTTACATCCTATGTAGATTAATTTGTTCGTTAATTTTATCGAATCCGATCAACACTAGGATTAGTTTGGGTTTTTTAATATTATTATTTCGGATTAATTTCTAAACAATATTGTGATCTACAGAACGATCAAATGATATTTTCGTTCAATTTTTTCAATTCGAAAACAAAAAGAAAAACACGTAAAACCCATCTCACATATCTATTACCAAATAAAACACAACAATATGATCAATATAGGAGGCTTTAGTCACTGATCAAAGACTCAGTATCAGAAGTACTCGTCTCTATGACATATGAATAGATCATAAAACTGTTTTCAAACGGTGATAAGTCGCACACTTAACCGCAGCGGGAAAAAGAGTTGACGATAGTAATAATATTCACGTACGACGTGATCGCGTGTACTGGAAACGCCGAGAAGGTCGTGAATTTGTTGGACTTGTCGAATCGGTCCGCTGATTGGAAAATTGCCAACCGAAGCGATCGCTTGTTGAACTCCGACGGTAATTACTTGATCGCCGACCAAAACCCTGCAGTACAATATAGAAATAAACAAAAACACTTTCGTCCGAATGACGATCGTCATAACTAGAGTTCGGGTTTTGAAGGAATTCGCTTTCTTTTTATCTATTGATTTAAAATGGAGTTACGTCAACTATAAATCCGATTTATAGTATTTCACGAATTTTATTTTGCTTTTTTAACTTTTTTCCGAAGATTTGGTGTATTTTTTGGGGAGCTTTTTAGCTTATAACGTCTTATAAGTAATATTTTTTAAAAAAAAATCAAAATATATTCTAAATGAACGTAATTAAAATGTTAATATTACGATCATTACTAGGCTTCACATTTTTTTAGATAAGTAGTTGTTATCTTTTTCTATATTAATCTCAAACGAAGCTATATGAGCTATAAATTCGCTGCTACATAGAGTGAAATGAGAATAATTTAATTTTGTTTTAATTGTTTTGTTTTTTTTCTTTGACAAATTTCGAAATTTATGGATTCATTTTAAGGGCTTTTTTTATAGTTTTATAGGGTTACCATTAGCTAACTCTGTTCATAACGATCGTCGTGCATAAAACGCGTACTTGTCCAAATTGAATTGCCAACTATTGTAATTGGTGTTGATGGGCACGTAGTTAATGGGCCCGATATATTTTTCCGGGTCGGATCCACCGAATATTATTTCGCCGGCTTGTGGTTCGGAAGTGTTCCTAAAATTCAAGAAATTCAAGAAATATAATATAGGACAATGTTCTTGAAATCGTCATATTTAGGATGCGGACTTATATGTATTTACATATTTGTCACATTTGAAAATAATGGAATGATTCCATTGTTTATTTTAATCTACAGTTGATTTTACATATTTTGACATATTTGAACTAACTCATATTATATTTTACTTTATGCATATTTTTTTTTTGTTGTATACTTAGCTATTTTCAAAAAATTCGACAAAACTGACAAGTGCAGGATTTATTTTCAATGATATAATCAGTTTAAAAAAAAAAAATTAACAAAATTAACCGTTAGTGAAGTCTGTAGAAAATTATATTGAGCTTTTTTTCTTTTTACTTATTTTGGTAAAAACAAATACACATATTATGTACGGGCATATTTTCGGATATTAAATGCATAAAAATCCGCACCCTAGACATATTATATTTTGTACAACGCGCGATATTACTTGGAAAAATAAAACGAAAACACCGGATTTTTTAAAATACCCTGATCGATCATATTGTAGAACGGCGGAATCACTCCGTAGTCGGAAGCGTTTTTGTACCCCAAACCGAAATATCCGTCGAACACGTCACCGCCGGGCCCGGGAATAGATATCACGCTGTGGGCTTCGCCGAAAGTCTGATTGTAAATGGTGATGGTGTTCAACTAAAAAAAATAATTTTGGAGAAAAAAAAAAAAACGATATTTATAATATTTCAGTAATATTCGTGAGTGGACATAGCAACCTATATACCAACAGTGACCGTGTCGGTAGCCAAGAAACCTCGTACTCTTCGGCTCTTGATCATTTCCCGTTCGTTGTCTTGATACGTGGTCGAATTGGCCGAATTGTACGTGTTGTCTAAAACAACGACAAATAGAAAAATGCCTATCACGCAAAACATCAATAAAATCTCTAGAGTAGTAGTTCCGGTTAGACATTTCGCAGGGTCATAATCAAAAAAAATTTCAACAGAAAAAAGATCATAAAAAATAAATAAATTTACATTTACAATATTTTCTTTCACCAAAATTTTTCCATATTTTGTCTATTTATATTTAAATTTTCATAAAATCTAGATTTAAAAAAAAAAGTTTTAAAGCCGTCTTTTTGTTTGTTAAAATTTGGGTAGTTTTTCTATAGAGAATTTCGAAAAATTACCTACCAAAAATACCTTCTTGAGACAATTTCTGATTCAAAAAGTTACTGGTCGAAACTTTTGGCCATGTGTTTCTATACGAAAACGTGTACAAAAAAGCCGGACATACTTCGCTCGATGGGTGTACTTCGCACGACGGGTGGTATTCTCTTGACGGGCGTATTAAATTTTATAGAAACGATAAATCATTTCTTCAGTAAAACGATTCTGAACGAAGGAAGTTAATAATAAAAAAAAAAAAAAAATTCAAAAAATGTCCAAAATTTTTTTTCACATTTTCAAAATTTTCTTGCGCCAAAATCTTTTTTATAGGATTTTCTATCTATGTTTAAATTTTCATAAAAT
>JAIPRM010013414.1:0-11449 GCA_025469315.1 Stegophylla sp. TES_Ste_2020 | reverse complement strand
AATCAAAAAATGATGGTTTCCGAGTCGTTGTTGTCAAATTTTGGATAGTTTTTTCCAAAAAAAAAAAAATTGAAGAATTGAGAAATTCAAAAAATGACCTCTCTAAAGTACAATCTAGAGGCAAATCCGGTTTCAAAAAGTTATTGATCGAAACTTTTGGATGAGTATTTCTATACGAAAAGTTGTACACAGAAAAAAAAATAAAAAATAAAAAAAATAAATAAAAAAATAAACATCATTGTAAAAACACTAGCTTCTTCACTTCGCTCAGAATCTAAAATACAAGGTACTTGATAACTATTATTAAATAAAATAAATGTGAACTATATTTAAAAATAAAAAATTTTATATTTATTTAAGACGTTTACAATTTTCAATTAATTATTATTTGTCATTTGGCACGTAAATAAATATTTATTTTGGGGAGAATATTTTAACATTTTAGGTCTTAAAAAAATTGCAATCAAGTTGTTCACTATAATTTAAAGTTAATCAATGCCCACTAGTGGAAGATTAAGCCCAATACTGGATTTTTGTCATAGATAATATTATATAACTAAATGTATATAATATTTATGGTGTACTTTCAAATTCATCATTCAATTTTTCTCAATTGTACTAATTATAAGTAACTACATTACGGGGGTTTTTTTTTTGGGGGGGGAGGGGGGTGAATACTCTAATCATTCTAGCCTAAATTACGTGCCAGGTTGTCATATATAAAAGTAATTATCATACAGCTATATAGTGAAAATATTAAATACAAACGAATATAATTTACAAACTGATCAGATGCACGAATAAAAGCTAATAAACAAAATAAAAGATAATATTGACTTTAAATATTATTAAAACAGGAGGTAGTTATCATTTAGGTTTTATAAATTTAATAATAAAATTAAGTAATATACGAATCTATTTTAACGATTTAATTATTGAAATCCAGAAAATTAAATTCGGGACACCGGAATAAACTTTCAAAACATGGGCAATCTTGACAAACCGAGACGTTTGGACAACAAAATCAAAAGATTCGAGATATATGACTCACATAATGCGAGTCTTTTTACACAAGCTGCAATTTGTATCTTGTATCTTGGATATACAAATCTCAGGTACACTGTAAAAAATGTTGTTATATTTCAACTAGCTATTTTAAATAAATTTAGCCGGAATATTAGAGTGAATTCATTTTGCATCTAAATGTAGGTATATTTATTATAAGGAAATAGGTGATAATAGTTAATACACATTTTTGATTAAATTTTAACTAGCCATTCTAGGTAAATTTACACAAAATATCAAGGTAATTTTATCTTATATCAAAAATGTTGGTAAATTTATCATTAGTACGTAAGTAATTAAAATGAACATACGTTTTTGTGTAAATTTAAACAATTAATTTTATTTAAATTTCCATAGAAAGTAAAATAAAATAGTACAAAATACCTTGAACTGATATTTTGAAATTTTAAACTGCGTCCGAGGTATATATTATTTTGTGCACATGTGAGTGCTTCGTATTTATTTTGGTAACGATGAACAAATCTATTTTATCACCCACATTTCTAATTTCAAAATTTTTTATGTATTTTTTGTTACTGGTGACGATGGCATAAACGAAAATTCGCTGAAATCGTTAACTTTTGAGTTACGGTATTTTGAAAATCAGCATTTTTGGTGTTTTAGGTTATATAGTTATTATGTAGACTAAGTGGCTGTCTAATTCTTTTATTCTCATGCGGGAAATATAAAATTTTTAGCACTTTTTTTTCCCATTTTATCTCCGAAATCCACAACAGTGAGTTGGTAAATTAACAACTCCTATAAGTTGGTAAATTTATATGTTTTATAAGCTAGTAAACTCACACGTGTAAGTAATTGGTAAATTTACAAACATGATTGGTAAGTTTTAGTAACAAAAAGTATGTACATTTCAACTATGAAATGCGGTGAATTTACAATCTACAATTTGGTAAATTTATGTGACTGGATCTGAATTTTCAATATTAGACGGTTGAAAGTGTGTTGCCACACAATTTGTGTAAATTTGAACCAAAATTTTTTTATATTGTACTGGCCAATACTAAATCTACGACATCTGTAAATTAACAGTTTTTAAACCTTGTGTACGAAAGACGGACGATTGGTGTTAATTTCATCAAATGGAATCGAACTTAAACGAAATAAGGTTAGATACGTAAAACTACCAATTCGAAAATAGCTAGTAACATGTGCTTGGTTTTTCTTACGCGAAAACAATTGAATAAAATACGGATAATCAACCAAGGTTGGCGCCATCGCGTCAATGTGAACACACTTAAGACCAACGTGAATAGAAAAATAAAACAATAAACTATTGAGCATACAGCCCATTTGACATATCGATTATAATATAAACTTGACACTGTCAATACGTGTATAGGTAGGTACCAACCAATATAATATTACACATAGGTACGTATGCATTCTTATTTAATAATAATAATAATGAAACGTGTGGGCGCGCTTTTCATAGATGAGAATATTATATTGTCTACTATTCCGTACCAGCCAGCTGATTTATAGTACACACACTAGTGTGTCGTGTTGTTACTCCCAACGAAACAATGTAGTAATATTATCGTGTACGGAGTGAGATAGATAGTTTCTAGCAGGCTGGGCCCGTTGGACGTGTGGCGGCCAAGTCACGTAGTAGCCAAGGTACCCATTGTTCGAGTAACGCGGGTAAAAGGTGTTGGAAATCGTAGATATTATTATTATTATTATTATAGGTATACGTATATTGGGCGGTTTGAGTGGTGGCGAAAAGAGAAAATCTTCAGTCGAATCGCGTTGTATGCGTATATACACCCAGATACCCACTCGCGAATATCAACAATATGCACATATATACATCGTTTACTCGAGTTCGATACATTTATGTGTATAACAAATTAGTATTCAACAAGAATCACTTTCTCAAATAACGAGGTGAACAAACCTGATCGACCGTTGACTTCGCCCCCACACGGGAATTACAAACGATAGATCAATGGTAAAACCTATAAATAATTATTAATCATTTCACCGATGTCATTCCATCAACAATACTCCTGCCTACACCAGTCGTTCGGTTTCAATAGGTAAAATAATAAAAAAAAATAAAAAACAAACTCCGGTCGAAAAATAATAATTTCCAAAGTCTTTATTTCAAATAACGAGATTGTTATTTATTTATTATGTACAAGGGTGTTTCCTGTAGGTACAGCTATGATTAATGTTTAGAAATGGTCGAGTTGTATATGCACAAACGTGCGTAAACACAAAATATTACAAATAACAACAACATTGAATATTATAAATAAAATTATATATTATGGAACTTGTGGGTTGTGTGTCAAAAGTTAGAGTCAACGATCACGAGAAATTTATATTTTCTGTTTACGAACAAGACATTACTACAGACAGAAAACAAATTATGTGAAACGTAATTTTATATGCGTATTAATCAACGTGGTACCACACTATGAACGTTCGTTTACATTGATGTTAAATACGTACAATATTTGGATAAATGAAATATCTATGACGTATTGTATCATTTAAATCTAGTGTAGAATATAAACGATATTGTTTACGAGGACGTGATACCTATCTACATTTGCTATCTCCGTATATCACACATGCAATACAGTAAAACTGTATAAAGAGAAATCAGAATATAGTGGCTTTAAGGTTGAAATTAGAGTTTTAATACACATAACTGAATTTTTAAAGAGGAATATTTTCCCGGGACAAAACATTATTTTTCGATTACACAATGTAACAAAAAGGTTACATTGTGTTTTAAAACAGAAGAAACGCTGTAACTTCTTTATCAGACAATATTTTGAAAAAATCCATATAATAATGTCTCGAAAATATTTTCGTCAATCAGTTTCTCAACGGGAGTCGAAATTTGAATTTAAATTTAAAATATTTTGATTTTCCATTGCACAATTTCGTTATAATAGTTATTACTCTACGAGAGTTAAACTAAGATTTTAAATAATGCGAGTGAGACGTTCTCTAAATTGATATGAATACAAAAGGAGCACATGAAAGAATCGTCGACGCTTTGGGATTTTTGTAGGTTACCTATTTTTTATTTTTTATTACTTTGTGCCAACCCGCCGTCAATTTCACCGAAAACCTAATAAGTGCTCAGATCTCATCAACGCATTTCAAAACGTTCATAGTCGTGCGAGGGGAGGGATTTGATACTGACATTATTATTAATATTTTTAATTTTACGTCTAAAAAATTAGAACGTGTGAAACGTATTTCTAACAAATTCCTACTGGTTTGCGGGGGAAAAAAAACACTGCATCAAATGGATGCGATAAAAACTAAATAAATATGTCGTAGTGCACGTAGATAATACAGAGATTAGAGTAAAAAATTAATTATGCTTTGACAATATTAATAATTAACGCATGATATTGTAGCACATTCAGTACCACAATTGGAGTGAAATAAAAAAAGAAACTCTCGATAGTGTATAATATAACCTCAACACAGAGATTGACCATTAAAACCGTGTGTACACATTTTGCTATTATTTTGGTGGTTCTCGTGTAACTAACTAACTAACTAACGAATTACCGACCGAATCGATTTTTTACAAATTCATGCCAAAATGTCAGAAACGTTGTACGAATTGTACTTTTGTAAAAACAATAATATGATAATATTATATTATTTATTAATAGAGTGAACGAGGCGAAAACGCGTTTAATTATAATGAATTATAACGTTATATATCAATAACGGGAAGTCACACGATATACGCACGTTCCGTTATTATTCTACGTTACACGTCATATTATTATTATTATTTATAGTATAAACCCTTAATAATAATATTATTAAAATTTATTATTATAACCCATGATCGGGGGTTATAATGTGTGCACGAGCGCACGCGTGTGTGTGTGTGTTGTGTGTGTATTATACTCACAGTTGTCGACAACGGCCAGCAACAGGCACAAGAGCGCGACGGCCGGAGCAACTTTTCCCGTCATCGCTACTGCGTGTGGGTACGTGTAATGAGCGGACACTGCAGGCTGGCTGCGGCAGGTGTATGCGTGTACGCGACTCGCTCCTGTCTATTCGGCGCGGCGTCCTGTCCCCGTCGCGGTCCTATCGTCGCGTAATATATACGTAAGAAAAAAAAAAAACACACCGCGTCTCGACGAATGTACTACGCGGCGGCGGGTGCGAGTCTGGTTTACCGGCGGCGGCGGCGGCGGCGGTGGTGGTAGGTGGGCAATGGTGATGGTGACGGCGGCGGCGATGGAAGTGGTGGCCGCGGTCGTCCGGCAACTCTATTCCTCCGCCGCGCGTCTCCCGTCCGTCCGTCTGCAGCTCACGCTTTTACCGCGCATGCGCTCAGCTCGCGCACCACCGCTCCGGCACTTTCACCGAAGCGGCCGCCGCTTCGTCGCTTCGTCCGTGGTCGGGCCCGGGCGTCCGTCTGCAGACCGCCGGGGCATTATGTGGGTACACGGCGCGGCGCACCAGGTAACCACCACGGTACCCGCGGTAGGACTCGTCAACGACGCCCGACGACCGTATTGTATACAAATATAAGGTTGGAACTCGGATAAGCTGGAATTATTTGGCATAAGGGCGTTAAAAGTCTTCCCGAAACGATTTTATGTCCACGCATTTATGACATACAGAGTTACTGGAGTGGTTTGTGGATATCTCGATTTTCGGGGCAGAGAAAAATTCATTCGAATTCATCGACACTGATCAAATCGCAGATTTATGTCTGTAAAAAAACTAATTTATTCAAATAAATTATTGTACTATACTGCGACGGCAATTAAATCATTAATATTTATGATAGATTTACCTAATACTTTTTCAAAATTTATGTTTTATCATCATTAAATTAGTAAATAGAAATCAGATTTTCTATTTGTTTAATTAGGACATATATCTGAATACCGTGGCTTATTTTGATAAGTATTTTTTCCGCTAAAATTTAAAAATGTTGTGATGTCAAACACTTCATTGTTTTCGTTATTGTTCATTTATACTTATTATATGGTAAAAAAAGTAAGACATACTTCACACCACGGATATTTTTCGCTCTTTTGGTCAGATACTTTTGGTAGGTTTGTAGAATTTTAAAGAAACGACAAATCATTTCTTCAATAAGACGATTCTGAATGAAATTAACAGTGTAAAGATCAATAATGGTCGTCATTTTAAACACACTTACCAAGAGTATCTGACCCGAAGAGCGAAGTTTATCCATGGTGCGAAGTATATCCGGCTTCCTTGCCTTTACTTTACTTTACTTTATTTTTTATCTAATAAATAAAGGGAAAAATATTCAATGAGAAAAAAAAATTTAGAAAAATGTCCAAATTTTTTTTTTCATATTTTCAAAATTTTTTTACGCCAAATTCTTACTTGTAATATTGTCTATTTATGTTTAAATTTTCATAAAATTTGGATCAAAAAATGATGGTCAAATCTTTTTTGTCAAATTTTGGGTAGTTTTAAAAGAAAAAAAAAATTGAAGAATAGTAAAATTCAAAAAATGACCTCTTTAAAATACCAACTAGAGGCAAATGTGATTTCAAAAAGTTGCTGATCGAGACTTTTGGATAAGTAGGTCCATACGAAAAAGTGTATATAAAAAAAAAAGTAATCATCATTGTAAAAACACTAACTTCTTCACTTCGTTCAGAATCTAAAATAAACATCATTGTAATAATACTAACTTCTTCGTTCCTCTAAAAATCTAAAAAAATAAACAGATAAAAATATATAGAACAAAAACTTACAGTTTATAGCAACTAAACTGTCCAAACTATAGCTACTTTAAGTTTTTTAATTTGTGTGTTCATTATATGTAAAAATTAAAGTTTTATGATTTTTACTGTATTGTAATTATAGCTAGATATTTACATTTCTTTTTATTATTTTTTAATTTTATTTGTATTTTAGCTCAAATGGTAGTTTATAGTTAGAGGAATGTATTTATTTCTATTATTAATTTTTATTTTATTTGTTTCTTGATTTAATTATAATTCACTGTTAAAAATATATATTTATACTTTTATTTTGTACAATTTACTATAATTGATATATTTGACTTATATGCTCAACAATTATAATTCATAGTTAACTAAACCCAACAGGTAGTATTAAAGAAGACCCTGGAGTGTTTACTCATTTCCTTCAGATAAACATAAAATTGACCCGGGAAAGTTAACATATTATTACACTTCAGATAGTATTGAAATAGACCCAAGAGAGTTTACAATCGCCCTGTAGTTTCTACATGAAATACACGTAGTTTTTTTATGGTATCTTTTTCCAATACACAGTAACCAAATCATCTCATAAGTGCCAACTTGGTGGGGGTTAGAAGAGACTTTATCCCTTTGATTTATTCTCAACTACCCCTCCCATTTGTTTATACTAAAGATTTTATATTTATATTTTTTTATGAATTATTTAAAAACATTTTTTTCTAATAATACACATATTTAATTCTTATATTGGAGAAATCATTTTGAATATCAATAGTTAATTCAATGCTGAGCATACTACATATTAGATTACAACATTAAATGTTTATTTTTTGTAAGTTTAGGAGTTTTCTCTATAATTTTCGGCCCTTCCCTAGAATTTTCAGTTTAGTTTACCTACTTACCCTCCAAATGAAACATGTAAAACTATGTATGCTTATATTGATATCATAAGTATGGAAGACATTATTTATTTCTTAAAAAAGTCAGCTTTATTTCACTCAGTTTATTCTCTCTGTTATTTGCATACTCTTTTGTTAATCTCACGACGAATAAGTTACAAATACCTACTTAATAAATAATAGATACATGTTTTCTATCTATAATATTTAAGATGTGACTATTATATTACAAATAAAGCTTATTATTTTAGTTCATTAATTTTGATTTAATATCGTTCTTATATTATCTATTTACATTTAATTATCATTTAGTATAGTACTTATGCATAAGATACCGTGTTAAATTTCCATATTGTTTACGCCATGCCCACTAATAAACAAGTGAATATTATGTATATCATGTGATATATGAGTCATTTCGCAAAAGATTTTTTTATGACATACCTATGTTTGTCAGGCACAGTGATTAATAACGAATGGTCACTCGTTCGATACGTTTATAACCTTGTACGATTTTTAATTATTTTATACTATTCTTAGTATTCTTAACTACCTCATTCATCACATATGGGCGAAACCAGTCGTGTACATTACACATATCTTTAGAGACAAGTTTTATGTTAATACTATGCACATCGATGAATACTACGAGTTACTACTGTTTCCGGATGATACTATATTACCTTTTAATCACATTTTACAGCTAGTGATGTGTGTATCACATTGTTACAAATATGGTAGGTAAACTAAGGGTTGGTGATGTAATGCAATTGTATTAATGTTAAGCGCAATTTCGTAATTTATATAACTACAACTAAAGAATTTGTTAGTTATCTATGTTTGGCTTTTGATCAAAACTGACCGAAAAAAAGCCTCAAAAACATACTACCGAAATAACACGGTGAATTTTTTAATGTATTAAACATTATGAGTTTGTTATAAAAAAAAAATATATATATATATCATTAAGAAAATATAAATTTTGTTTTTCATTTTCATGTAGATTCATTTTAAAAATGTTTCAGAGTGAATTTAAGGTCATAAATAAAATCTTAATATAATATCTGCAGTCAATGAATGTTAATATAATGAATTATATTGGATAAAAATTACAAAAAATTACATAAGTATATTATTATAATTTTAAATGATTAACTTATTTTACAATTAAATTATTGAGTTTTAAAGAAACAATAAATCATTTTTTCATTAAGACGGTTCGGAGCAGAATTTAGTTTATTCAAGACAATTATGCTTAATATTTATAGTCTGCTAAAATGTATTTTTAACTCTGGCAGTTTTATGTTTCACTATTAACTAAGAAAAGTAAAAAAAAAATATATTCTGATTAGAAAAAAATTGTGTTGGAAAAAAATGACCTACATTTTTAATTTTTCTAGCACCAAAATATTTATCATTTTATTGTCACTTTATGTTAAATTTCCATGAAGTTTGGATAAAAAAAAAGATAATTTCTGAGTTTTTTTTGTTAAAATTTGGGTAGTTTTTCTTAAATATTGAGAAAACTATTGAGAATTTCGAAAAATAACCTTTAGAAATATCTTAAAGAGGCCAATTGTAATTCAAAAAGTTGCGCTTCGAAATTATTAGAATTATTAGAAAACATGTACACATAAAAAGAAAATTATGCTAATAAAATAAAAAATAAAGATCATTGTTAAAACACTAGCTTCTTCGTTACACTCAGAATCTAAAATTTATCGTAAACTAAAACACGGGCAATGAAGTGCATACCATACGCGGATAGCAGCTAGCTAAATAGATATAATCCTAATAGTAGGTAGACATACTGCGTAGATTATGTATTCTTCACCAATATCTACATATTTATAACTTATAATCATTAGAAATTAAATATTTTAGTTTTAAATAATGTATTTTTACGATGATATTTTTTTCTCTGTGAACACTTTTTTGTATGAATCTACTTGTCCAAAAGTCTCGATCAGTAACTTTTTTAAACCAGATTTGCTCTAGTTAGTACATTAAAGAGACAATTTTTTAAATTTCTCAATTCTACATTTTTTTTTTTTAACTACCTAAAACTTGATAAAAAAGATTCAAAAACCATAATTTTTTGATCTAAACTTTATGAAAATTTAAACATAGATAGACAATTATACGAGAAACATTTTGGCGCCAAAAATTTTGAAAATGTGAAAAAAAAATGATGAACATTTTTCTGTCTAACACTTTTTATTCTTATTAATTATTTTTCCTTTTCTTTATTTATTATATAAAAAAATAAAGTATAGACAAGAAAGCTAGACATACTTAGCAACACGGATATTCTTCACTCTTAGGGTCAGATAATCTTGGCGAGTGTGTTGAAAATGATGACTATTATTGTTCTTTAAATTATTAACATACTTCGTTCAGAATCGTCTTATCGAAGAAATAATTTATCGTTTCTTTAAAATTCTACATGATCATTAAGAGTATGTGACCCGTAGAGAGAAGAATATCCGTGGTGCGAAGTATGTCCAACTTTCTTGTCTATACTAAATACTCTACTTTACTTTTTCATAATTATATCTAAATGTGATATTATTTGTCATGTGAAAAATATGAAATTATTATAATTAATTAATGTTTACATTAAGTTATGGAATAAATGTAATGTTGATAAATAAATCTAATATACATACAGTAAGTGTGAAAAATTAGTTGGAAAGTCAGTAGTTAGGTATAATTCAAAATATTATGCAGATAATATAGTCAAAAAATTCAAAATTCAAAAACGCTTAAATAGCTATTTTGTATAGTTACTTATAATTAGCACGGAGAAAAAAAAGACAATTATGAAACTTGTTGAATTTTAAATGTATGCAAGCATTTTTTGATTATAATACATAAAATAACATATAATTTGATAATTTATCACCATATTGTGAATAGAAAGGGACAGGGTCTTCAATCAGAGCTAATGTGGGTTTATATAATAATAATAATATATTTTATTTGGCTGAAGATTAGATTATAAAATTCGTATTTTAAACATTAAATCGGGTTAGCACTATCTACCTCTGAATAAAATTTCTTATCGGTAGAATAGCTCATGAATACAATTACTTTTAGATTCTGAATGAAATGAAGAAACTGGTGTTTTTTTACAATGACGTTTATTTATTTTTTATTGCATACACTTTTTCGTATGTATCTACTTGTCCAAAAGTCTTAATCAGTAAATTTTTAAGCTGGATTTGCCTCTAGTTGGTACTTTAGAGAGGTCATTTTTTTTAATTTCTTAATTATTCAATTTTTTTTTTATTTTGGAAAAACTACTTAAAATTTGACAAAAAATACTCAAAAACCATCATATTTTGATCAAAACTTTATGAAGATTTAAACATAGATAGACAATAATATATGAAACATTTTGGCGCAAGAAGATTTAGAAAATGTGAAAAAAAAATGTTGGACATTTTTTCAACATTTATTTTTTTCATTAAATATTTTAGATTCTGAATGAAGTGAAGCTAGTGTTTTTACAATGATGTTTATTTTATTTTTTCTTCTTTTTCTTCTTTTTTATTTTTTCTGTGTACAAATTTTCGTATAGAAATACTTATCCAAAAGTTTCGATCAATAACTTTTTGAAACCCGATTTGCCTCTAGATTGTACTTTAAAGAGGCCATTTTTTAAATTTTTCAATTCTTCAATGGTTTTTTTGGAAAAAACTACCAAAAATTTGACAAAAACGACTCGAAAACCATCATTTTTTGATCAGA